>CAUYON010046158.1:0-20165 GCA_963573935.1 Arctocebus calabarensis
ATCTGGATGCCCTTTATTTTCTTGTCTTGTCTAATAGTATTGGCTAGAACTTCCAGCACTATGTTGAATAGCAATGGTGACAGAGGACAGCCTTGTCTGGTTCCAGTTCTAAGAGGAAAAGCTTTTAGTTTTACTCCATTCAATAAAATATTAGCTGTGGGTTTGTCATAGATAGCCTCTATCAGTTTAAGGAATGTGCCACTATACCTATGCTCCTCAGTGTTCTAATTAGAAAGGGATGCTGGATTTTATCAAATGCTTTTTCTGCGTCTATTGAGAGGATCATATAGTCCTTGGTTCTGCTTCTTAGTGATTCTTTTGTTCAATTTCATTTAATTCTGACCTAATTTTGGTTATTTCTTTTCTTCTGCTGGGTTTGGGGTTGCATTCTTCTTCCTTTTCCAGTTGTTTTAGATGATCCATTAAGTTGTTGCCTTCCTCTTTTTCTGTTTTCTTGATGAAGACTTCCAATGCTATAAATTTCCCCTTTAGGACTGCCTTTGCAATATCCCACAGGTTTTGATAATTTGTGTCTTCGTTATCATTTAGTTCCAAAAATTTAGTGATTTCCTTCTTAATCTCATCTTTGACCCAGCTATCATTCAGCCTAAGATTATTTAGCTTCCATGACTTTGTTTGAGTATGGAGAATCCCATTGCTGTTGAGTTCAACTTTTATTCCATGGTGGTCCAAAAACATACAAGGAATAATTTCTATACTTTTTAATTTGCTGAGGTTAGACTTATGTCATAGGATATGATCTATTTTGGAGGATGACTCATGGGCTGATGAGGAGAATGTATGTTCGGTTTTATTAGGGTGCAATGTTCTGTAGAGGCCTGTAAAGTCCATTTGTTCTAGGGTCAGGTTTAAGTCTAATATTTCTTTGCTTAGTTTCTTCTTGGAGGATCTATCCAAAACTGTCAAAGGGGTGTTAACATCTCCAACTATTATGGTTTGGGAAGATATCAAGTTTTTCATCTTAGGACATTCATTAGGGTCTTCTTTATGAATTGAGATGCATTCTGGTAGGGTGAATAAATGTAATTTTTGAAATCTCTTCATGTTGGGTGTTTCCCTTGACAAATATGTAGTGACTTTCCTTGTCTTTCTTTATCTTTGTTGCTTTAAAGCCAATTGTATCTGCTACTAAAATTGCAACCCCTGCTTTTTTCCATTTGTCTATACAAGTCCATCCCTTCACCCTGAATTTATTTTTATCCTTTAAGGTAAGGTGAGATTCTTGTATACAACAGATATCCAGTCTGAGTTTATGTATCCAGTCAGCCAGTCTGTGCTTCTTCAGAGGACAATTTAAACCATTCACATTATTTGAGAGAATTGATATGCCTGGTTGTGTTTTGGGTGTCATGATTTTCAGACGCCCAGTGGATAATTTTAATCCTTTCACCACTGTGAAAGTTGGATTTTGTTCAAAAAAATTCTGGTGAGTTTACTTTGGAGGTAGAACATTGCGCTGGTCATTGTGGAGGATAGGTCTGAGAATATCCTGGAGAGCTGGTTTACTTATGGCAAATTTCTTCAACATGTCTGTCATTAAAGTATTTGATTTGTCCATTGCAAATGAAACTCAGTTTGGCTGGATATAGGATCCTGGGCTGAAAGTTGTTTTGTTTTAGGAGACTGAAGGTAGATGACCATCTTCTTCTGGCTTGAAATGTTTCAGCTGAGAGATCTACAGTCATTCTGATATTTCTTCCTTTGCAGGTGATGCTTTTCTTACATCTGGCTGCTTGCAGAATTTTCTCCTTCATCTTAACTTTGGCAAGGTTAATCACAATGTGTCTAGGAGGTGCTTTATTTCCATTGAGTCTTGCTAGGGGTTTTGAAACTGTCTGCTATCTGAAGTTCTGTATCTCTTGCAATGCTTGGGAAATTCTCCTTCAAAATCTCTTGGAGTAGAACATCTGTACCTTTAGGACCATCCTCCTCTTCTTTGGGAATTCCTATAAAATGAATATTTGATCTTTTGGAGTGATCCCACAAGTCTCTCAGGGAATGATCAGTTTTTACTCTCCATTTGTCTGCCTCTTTGAGTGTTTGGGAAAGTTCAAATCTTTGTCCTCAGTTTCAAAGAACCTTTCCTCTGCCTGGTCAACTCTATTGCTGAGGGATTCTCATGTATTTTGCAACTCCTCGACTAACTTTTTCATTTCCTTGAGCTCTGCTATCTCTTTTCTCATTATGTCCATATCTTTGGTGACTTAGACTTTGAATTCATTAATTTCTTGAGACAACTTTAGAACTACTCTTTGGAATTCTATTTCTATCTTTTCTTCCATTCTATTTATCTTATTTGCCATCCATACTCTGAATTCAATTTCTGACATTGCTGCCATTTGTCTATGCATGGCATCTTCAGTTGTATCTTCTTTGTCATTTCTTGGGGGCGGGGGACTGACCTACTCTGGTTATTCATGTTGCCAGAGTTCTTCTGTTGGGTCCACATCATGTTCATTTTCCACTGTTTGGTTATTAGAACTGGTAGGGTGAGATTGAATATTGGGGTTCCCAGGTAGTAGAGATAGCCCCTTACCAAAGCTCTAGGCTTTGTAATTATGGTTATCTCCTACAACCTTACAAAGGCCCCTTTGAGAGATTTGGTCAGAGACTCTGACATCCTACTTGGTGAGATACCTTTTGATATCAACCAACCTCTCCCCTATCCTAAGAAATGACACTATTAGATTTAAATCTCAACTGTGAAGAGATACAAACAGCTGTGGTGCTCAGCCCCCATCCTTCAGTTCTTTTCCACTAGAGAACTTCAAAGGTCAACCTCAGAATGTCCCTGAGTGGACAGCCCCAAACATGGGTTCCAATCAACTTGTCTTTGGACAAGCAGAGAGGCATTGAAGGTCAATTCAAAGCAAAAGGGATTCAAAGCACAATTGGAGCCAGGGATCCATACTCCCTGCCAGTCCACACTATTGTCTGCTTCTCTACTCACAGGCCAGCTGGCTAATGCCCCCACCCACTGGTCTCAGTCCACCAAGCTAGCCTCTGCTTGCCAGACCAGTTGGAGCCAAGGAACCACCCCCCCACCCGCCAGTCTCAATCCACTGCATGCCAAGCCTCGTTTTGGAGTCAGGGCACCAGGCCTGCCCTCTGGTCTCAGTCCACACACAGCTAGCCTCTGCTTGCCAGACCAGTTAGAGTCAGAGGACCATGCCCCCGCCTGCCCGTCTCTGTCCACTGCCTGGTAGGCCTCTGTTTGCAGGCTCTGTTGGAGTCAGGGCACCACACTCCACCCACAGGCCTCAGTCCTCACCTGGTAAGCCTCTGTTCACCAGCCCTTCTGGAGGCAGTGGAGCAGGCCCTAGCCCTCAGGTCTTGGTTCATGCCTAGTAAGCCACTGCTTGAGGGTTCTATTCGAATCAGGTGACCATGCACTTGCTCTCAGGTGTCAGTCCACACCTATCAAGCCTCTGCTCACAGGTCCAGCAGGGACCAGCCCTTCCTGCCAAACTCAGTCAGTCCACACAGGGCAACCACTCTCCTGTTGTGGGTGCTGTCAGAGTTGGGGGTTCTGCATCCTATCCCATCAGACACAGCCCCCAAACTGAGGGTCATAGTCATAACCAGGGGACTGCTCCTCCTCCCACCAAGTGTCCCTTTCTTCCCACACCCTCTTTCTTCCCACACAGATTCCATCCTGATGGTTGGTGGTCCGCACTATGCCCAGGTCTCTCAGGACAAGATCAAACACTCTATGCTCTGCAGAGGGCAGAACTTCAGACCACCATGTGAGGGGAAAGGGTGGACTTGAAGTTTAGACTTGTTCCTAAGTGGGACCTCCCTGGAGAAAGAGACCTGGAGTTTAGCAGCTCTCTCCAGGGAGGTAAAATGAGAGGTCTTTGTTCCCTGCTTGTTCGCAGATAGCCTGTGGCAGGCCCCCTGCTTGGGGAGGGGTCCTCTAGTCAATAGGCTTTGTACTTGTAATTTGTTTTCTTGAATGCTCTTCCTTGGAGTTACAGCTTGCCAAACTTCTTCCTTGGCTCAGCAATCTGTCTTTGGCTTCATAGAGTCTGATTCTGTCCGGTTTTTCTTCCTCTACTCAGGAGCCTCTGCTGAGGGTTGCTACCAGTCAGCCATCTTCCCAGAATTCAAATATTTAGGTTCTTGACTCCTTTCGAAAACAAGGTGTAGTAGATACCAACATCCACATTATGTTGAGCTTTGTATGTTACACATATATTTGTGGATCCATTCTGTTTTACTTAATCATTCTGCTACAATTTGAAGTATGGACCACTTCCAATTTTTTGCTATTATTCCTGCACTGGTTTTGTCGTTAACCAGAGTGAAGCTTTTGAGGTATTGGAGATCACTTCTTGAAGGTAGGTACTCCAACACACTATTACTGGATCAAAGGTTTGGGGCATTTTTAAGGCTATCGATGCATGTTGGTGTCATTCCCTTTTATGGTCTTCCTATATGTACCATCCTGAGCTTCTAGGGTTGTTCTACACATGAGGAGTAAAGGGATCTGACTTGCCAGGCATCAAGTATTCCTCCTGAAGGAACCAAGAAAACCAAGCCAGGCATGAGAAAGCTCGATTAATACTGGTGGGCTGATTAATTATTATTATTATTATTTTTTTTTTTTGGCTGTTAGCATTTTATTTTTTTCAGTTTTCTTTTGTAGGCATTGATGCATTTCTTTCCTCTTAAAACATTTATTTATTTTTGAACAAAGTTGTCACAATGGGCACTTGACACATATATGTACACACCTGACCTGGCCTTGAGACCAGTAGGGCTCATCTTTGAGGCCCCCCTGGTGGGTTCGTCCTACTCTCTGAGACAATGGTTGTATTTTCTTTACTTTCTCCCCTCATCTTCCTGCCGACCCACACCACCTGTCTGCACCACTTTTCCCCACGTCCCTCCCTTATGTTGACTGGGACTCGCAGGAGACCCACTCTGCTCAGTAGTCAGTTCTTCCATCTCTGTGCTGTATTTCCTTCAGCTCACAGTGGTAGACAGAGTTTGGTGACAGCAGACCTTTAACTGCTAAATTGTCTGGTCTTCCTCTCCAGAGAGGGAATGAAACCAAAAGATGCAAGGGGTGACGTCCTGTCAGATTGTTTTGACCGACTCAGGGCTCCTCTGAAATACTGTGGGCTGCATCTGTGCTGCCCTGCTGGAGGGCCTGTCTGTGGACTGAGCAGCTGTGATCCACATTGCAGGTCCATGCCCCAGACAAGGTATGTTTTTAACTGATCACAGTTCCTCTATTTCCAATGCTTCTGGGTTATGTCACTGGAAAAATATAATTCTTTTGTTTCACTCTACACATGATGTCAGCATAGGTGTTCTCACTTAAAATATGCAGAACCCCAAGGGAGGTTAACAAGGAGAGATAGTTTATCTTCTTTGGAGAAGCCATTTATTTGTTCTACAAATAAGTCAGCATGATTTTTTTATAGTTTAGATGCCAAGAAAAAGGAAAGGATAGTTCTGAGACTGTCCTGAGCTACTGGAAGGATGGCGTTTCAGGACATGAGATGGGAACAAGGGTGAAAGAAACAGCTTGCTGGGGGAAGATCGGAGCTCGGTTTGGGGGACGCTGAGTTGAGATGCCTATGAGACACCTAAACGGGGATGTTGGCAGGCAGTTGGAATACAAGCTAGAGGCCTGGGTTTGATATCCATAAGGGGCTCAGCTTTTTTCTTCTTCTATTTTTATGAGTCAAATTCTGTTATTCAGAAGGGTATTAACTACCTCTTTTTGGTTTGTCACTACTTCCACGTATCTATAATTGATCTTAATTGATATTCAGGATGAGGAAGCTGAGATCCATAGGTCCTGGAAGATCTTCTGATTTATGGTGACTCATAAAACCTGCTTAGAATGCGCTTTTGTTTTAGTTTTTAGTTGGCAGTTGACCATCTCTTCATAGCATACATGGCAGCTGGGAAAGAAACATGAGTGAAATGACTTTAGAACCAGACCTGAGCCGGAACAAGACCCCAACCGGAAACAGACCCCAGCCGGAAACAGACCCTAGCTAGAACTATAGTCCTGGCACTTTTCCACTGTGAAGAGTCATTTATATTTTCCTGGTCCCTGGGAAGGATAGTACCTGTCATGGAGGGATACTGGGGGAAACGTTATGCTGATTCTTTATAATAATTTTTATTGCTACTTATTTGTGCATAATGGGGGTGCCTACTAATTTTTTTTATTCCTTCTGCCCCTCATCAGCAGAATGCCTGGCGTGTAGTAGGTGTTCAGAGCCATCCCTTAGATGATCTGAATGGAAAGAGGGATCTCACTTGTTTCATTTATTGATTTCTTTATTGACAGGTTCTCCCTCTGTCATTCAGGCTGCAGTGCGATGGCATTCTCAGAGCTCACTGCAACCTCCCTTTGGCCTTCTGAGCAGCACCTGCCACAAATGCTCTAGGCCTCTCACTTCCTTTCCCAACTCTTGTGCTATATATTTGTGGGTTTGTGTCAAAAGCACGTATTGCTATGTGGAATGACTCCATACACCTCTCTACTCATTTTCTGCCTTCTCCATGAGTGAGCTTCAGGAAGGGAAGGACTTGCATTTGTTCGATCCCTATGTCTCTAGTACTTAGTCCTTTTTCTGTCATTCTAGCGGCTCTATAAATGTTACTGAATAAATGAGAAACAGAATGGATGATGCGAGCAAACAAAGCAACTCAATCATTTCACACATAAAGTGAAACTTCAAGGACCATAAGCCTTAAAAATTCATTGCCCAGAAGAGGACGAACCTGACATCATTTTCAGTAGTAAGGTTTTACAAGTTAATCGATGTTTCTGACTCAGTGTGGTTTTAAACCATGTATGTGAAAGTGCCATAATATATCCCCAAATTACTCTAACAACAAGAGCCCTGAAAGCTGAAATAATGAGTTAGATACTTAGCGGAGCCATCTCTACCAGCCCCTGCATGCATTACCTTCCAGTGTCACCTCTGCAGGGTGAGCTGCATTGCACATTTGGTGCGGGGGACCTGCTGGGCCAGTTCTCTCTTTGTATCCTTCCCAGCTCACTGGGGAAAATGGCAGCCCTGCCCCTTGGGGACATCACCTCTGGCAGATCAGCAGCTGCCCTCCAGACCTTCCCCACAAAGCTGCTGTCCTGTCCGAGCCGGATTAGTCCCCCACCCCCTCCCTGCCGTGCACCACAGTATAGAAGAACTTGAAGAGTACAAAGTCGGCTGCAGCTGCAGGAGCCACTGTCGCAGTGACCAGCCACACTGAAATCTCCTTTAACAGAAGAGGAGAGTAGAAATCCAGGAGTAGAAACGTACTCCTTTAATTTCCAGTTATAATGAGCACGCTGTGTGTTTCCAGCGATAATGCATCATCTGCTCTTCTTTCTGTCTCTGAACCTGAATTAGCTTCACTATTCTTTCTTGCCCCAGTGTTCTGCAGACTCCAAGCATTTGCATGCCATCTTCTCTAATTCCTTTGCCCTATTGACATCTCTCCTGTGTTGTTTACACATTAGTTTTCTTTTTGTTACTATGATCTTGCTGCTGGTGAGTCAGGTAAACTAGTATCTCCTGCCACTAGGAGAGATGGGCACAGTTGGGGGGAAACAATGTAACATTAGTACATGTCAGGCAGCTACTGCTGTCTGCTAAGAATGCTGAAGCTCAGACTGGAGATTGCTTTGATAAGGAGGGAGAGTGAAAAGAGGTAGTAAACAAATAATGGATGTAGTGAATGTAAATGGAGGTTTCCTCCTTAAAGTAATGAAGGGGATTCAAAAGGGAATACTGATGAGAAAGGGCCTCGGTGGTGACGCATCGCCCATCAGGATTACGCTGGTGATTACACAGAACTACACACACATCCTTAAAAACGGGAATACATGCAAAAACTTGTGAACTATGAATAGGCTTTGTAGTCTAGTTAATCGTATTGTGCCAAAGTCTATTTCCTGATTTTGAGACTGAAGTTATGTAAGATGTCACCATGTAGCTTGTTGAAATACATATAAACTTCCTGGTTTTTTGGGGGTTTTTTTTGCTGAAACTTACTATAAGTTCACACTATTTCAAAATAAATTATTTTAAAAAGGAAGAGCGTATTGTTATGTGGCCTACATGCGTATGAAGTCTGACAATTAAATTTGTGAACTTGCTCCCGTGTGCTCACGATGGCAGTACTGTGCAGGATATGCTGTGACGCTTTGTGACTTTGGTGTGTTAATGTCCCACTGTTATGTTTGTGTCTATGTGTGGCAGTGTCCTGCTGAGTGGCATTTACTCATTTTGTTGTGTGTTTTTGTGTGTCATCCTGAGAATGTCGAAGCTTGAATCAGAGCAACAAGGAAACATTAAATTTCTTGTTAAATTTAGCAACAGTGAATTGTGAAATCAGGGATGTAGTAGTCCAGGCTTATAGGGATAACGTCACGAAGAAAACAGCAGTGTAGAAATGGATTAAATGCTTTCCATATTTAAAGAGGAGAGAAAGCGTCACTGATGGAAAGAGGTCAGGGCAGGCAGTGACAATCAGAACTTATGAAAACATTGCAAAAATTTGTCAAATTGTGCAACCAAAATCATCGCTGACTGTGAGAAGCATAGCAGACCAAGTAAACGTTGATAGGGAAACAGGAAAATCTTAACTTAAAATCTTGGCCAACAACTCATGGCTTTTGCATCACAACAATGCACCAGGTCACCTGGCACTGTCTGTGAGGGGATTTTTAGCTAGTAAACAAATAACTGAATTGGAACACAGTCCCCACTCACCTGATCTGGCCCCCCATGACTTTTTCCTTTACCTGAAGATAAAGGAAATATTAAAAGGAAGACATTTCAGTGATACTCAAGGATTTCAAAGGTAATACAACAACAGCCTTGATGGCCATTCCAGAAATACATTTCCAAAATTGCTTTGAAGGGTAGACGAGGTGCCAGTGTTGGGTCATAGCTTCCCAGAAGGCAGGACTTCAAAGGCGACCAGGGTGATGGCATCCAGCAGTGAGGGACGGGGCACTTTTTCTAGGATAAGTTTGCAAATGTAATTGTCAGATCTTGTATGCCCCTAAAATCAGCATATCTGCTGCCCACTTTGGACAAGAATTTGTTTATCCTTTTTCAGAGGCAAAAGCCTAAGAAGGTCCATTGATCAGGCTTTGAACCCCTCTACAGTAGTATGTGGCATTGTAAGAGGCCTGGTGCCATTGCGGCTCAGGGCATGAGCTCAGTCTCCCAACAGGACTGGAGAGGATCTAGATTTATTCCACCAATAGAGAGACCTGGGGTAATGGTCTTAATTTGTCTTAATTTGTTTTGGTTGAAAGTGAGGGTACTAAGATTATGGCCTTTCCTCATAGGGTTTCTGAAGGGATTGCATGAAATAAGTCAGGTAAATCATGTGGTGTACCACGCGGCACCTAAGTGCTATTTATTTGTCTTTGTCATCTTCTCTTATTCTCCCTCTCCCTCCACCATCATCTTCACCATCATCGTGGTTATCATAGTGGTTTAAACTTTGTACTCCAAAATAATATGTTCAAGTCCTACCCCCTTGGTCTCTGCAAACGTGACCATACTTGGGAACAGGGTCTTTACGGATGTCATCAAATGAAGATGAGTTCATACTGGATTGAGGTGGGCTCTAAACCACTGACAGGTGTCTTTGTAAGAGAAGGGAGAGGTTGATTTGGAGACAGAGCCCCAGGGAGACCCACAGAGGAGGAGGAAATACAGACGGAGGCACAGGTGGGGGTTGTACTGCCACGAGCCACGGAACACCAAGGATTGTCAGTAACAGGTAGAACCTGGAGGGGCAAGGAGGGATTCTAGTCTAGAAACGTCAGAGGACAAGTCCCTGCTGACACCTTCATTTCAAAGTTCTAGCTTCTAGAATTATGAGACAAGAAATTAATGTGTTTTAAAACCACCTGCCTCCAGTCATTTTTATGGTATCCCTGGGAAACTAATACAATTGTTGTCATCATCATCGTTAAATCAATCTTTGTGCTTCCAGTATCTCAGTATCTATCATATTGTCATTTAAAAGACTCTATGTTCTAAGCACCGTGGCTCATGCCTATAATTTTAGCATTTTGAGAGGCCAAGGTGGGAGTATTCTTGAGGCCAGGAGTTTAAGACCAGTTGGGTATGAGTGAGACCCCATTTCTCCAAAAGAAACAAAAATAGCTGGATGTGGTGGTGTGGCCCTGTAATCCCAGCTACTCAGGCTGAGTCAGGAGGATCCCTGGAGCCCAGGAGTTTGAGGCTGCAGTGAACTATGATGACGCCCTGAACTCTAGCCTGCGTGACAGACAGGGATCCTGTTTCAGGAAAGCAGATACAAGAAAAAGGCTCTATGATGTTCTACAGAATCCCATTTAATTTCTTTTTGTCCTGTGTCTCCAAACTTATTTTCAGCTAGTATTTTCACATAGCAAGTGTGTTTGAGAACTAGAGTGGTGGGATCTCACTGTGTGTATCCCCTTTCCCAGATTTGTATGCTGAAATCCGAACCCTCAAGGTTATGTTATTGGGAGGTAGGTTCTTTGAGGGGGGTGATTAGATTATGAAGGCAGAGCCCTCAGGATTGGCATCACTGCCTTGACACAAGCCATCCCAGTGAGCTAGCCTGCTCCTTCTACCGTGAGAGGACACAGTCAGAAGGCACCATCTACGAACCAGAAAGCAAGCTTTCATGAGACGCTGTATCTGCCATCGACCTGGCAAGGCTCAGACTCCAGAACTGTGAGCAAAACATTTCTGTTGTTTATAAACCCAAAGGGACTAGGGCACAGGGAGAGTAGCTGTCTTGCTTTAAGTCACGGGATGAAAGGAATGTCATAGCTGGAATTACAACTCAGCTCTCCACTGATCCATCTTAGTAACAATGACAATGATAATCATGGAATCAGGATATTGTTTTTTTTGTTTGTTTTTTACCCTTTGTAGTGCCATGGAGTCACAACTCACAGCAACTTCAAACTCTCGGGCTCAAGCGATCCTTTTGCCTCAGCCTCCCAAGTAGCTGGGACTACAGGCAGCTGCCACACCACTCAGATTTCTTTTAGAGAGGGGGTCTAGTTCTTTCTCAGGCTGGTTTCAAACTCATGAGCTCAGGCAATCTACCTGCCTCAGCCTCCCAGAGTGCTAGGATTACAGGCATGAGCCATCATGCCTGGCCTTAGAGCCGTGGTGTTTTAACTATCAAGGCCTCAGCTGTGCAAAACCCTTTTTTGAGAAAAAAGCTCAAACAGAAGCAATTTCCCGAAGTTGCAAAGCAAGCTACTTAATTTTTCCTATCTACAAAAAATGTACACCCAGGCTTGGCTCCTGTAGCTCAGTGGTTACATCGCCAGCCACATAAGCTGTGGCTGGCGGGTTTGAGCCCAGTCCGGGCCTGCTAAACAATGACAACTATAATAAACAAACAAACAAACGAAAAACACAGCTGGGCATTATGATGGGCACCTGTAGTATCAGCTACTAGGGAGGCTGAGGCAAGAGAATTGCTCAAGTCTAAGAGTTTGAGGTTTCTATGAGCTATGATGCTATAGCACTCTACCAAGGGCAATGTAGTGAGACTCTGTCTCAAAAAAAAAAAAAAAGTACATTACCTACTAATTGATATGAAATAATAAATGATTCTTCCCCTGGTGGTAGAGCTCTGCAATACATCACAACACATATTTTTTAAGGTAAATTTCTTTTTTTTTTTTTTTGTAGTGAGGCTCTCTCACCCTGTGGAGAGGGGATGTGGCATCATTGTAGCTCACAGCAACCTGAAACTCTTGGTGATCCTCAAGTGATCCTCCGGCCTCAGCCTCCCAAGTAGCTGGAACTACAGGCACCTGCCATGATAAGCTGGGACTATAGGCTTCCACCATGATGCCTGGCTAACTTTTCTATTATTAGTAGAAATGGGGTCTCACTCTTACTCAGGCTGGTCTTGAACTCCTGAGCTCAATCGATCCACCTGCCTTAGGCTTCCAGAGTGCTAGGATTATAGGCTTGAGCCCCTGTGCCCGGCCTAAAGCAGATTTCGTAACAAAAATAATAAGCCATAAATTTTGTAAGTTGTTTTGTATCCTGCAACTTTACCGAATTTGTTTATCTGTTCTGGTTTTTTAGCAGAGACTTCAGGGTCTTCTATATATGTGTATACAGTCATGTCACCTGTAAACAGAAACCCTGTAACTTCTTCCTTCCCAATTTTGATGCATTTTCTTTCTTTCTCTTACCCAATTATGCTGACAAGGACTTCTAGTACTATGTTGAATAGACTAGTGGGCATCCTTGTTTTGTTCCAGCTCTTAGAGGAAAAGCTTTCAACTTTTCCACATTTGGTATGATATTACCTGTGGGTTTGCCATCTGTGGCCTTTATCATGTCACTGTACATGAAGGGATGCTGAAATTAAAAAATTTTTTTGCATTTATTGAAGTGAGAATATAATTTTTATCCTTCATTCTGTAAATGTGATATATTATATTTATTGATTTACATATGTTGAACCATCTTTTTTTATTCCTGGGATGAATTCTATTTGGTCATAGTGAATGATTTCTTTTTTAATGTGTGGTTCAATTCAGTTTGTGAATATTTTGTTGGGGATGTTCGTATCTAAGTTCATCAAGGATATTGCCCTATAGTTTTATTTTTTATGTTGTGTCCTTGTCTGGTTTTGTTACCAGGGTAATTTTCAAAATCTGTAGAATGAATTTGGAAGTAGACTTCCTCTTCAGTTTTGGGGAATAGTCTGAATAGAATTTGTATTAGTTCTTCTTTAAATATTTTTCAGTGGTGAAGTCAGCAGGTCCTGAGCGTTGATGGGAGACTTTATATTACTGAGTCAATCTTGTTACTTGTTACTGTTCAGATCTTCTGTTTCTCCAGTATTTAGTTTCATAGGTTGTAAGTATCCTGGTTTATCCCTTCCTTCTAAGTGATACAATTTGTTGGCATATAATTGTCCAAATCAGTCTCCTGATTTTTGTGTATCTCAAAACTTTGGTAATGACCCATATGATCTCATCTATGTGGAATCTGAAGAAGCTGATCTCAGAGAAGTAGAGTGGCATAGTGGTTACCAGAGGCTGGGAGGGTGATGGGGGAAGAATAGATAGAGATTCGTCAACAAATACAAAGTTACAGTTCAATGGGAGGACTAAGTTCTTGTGTTCTATTGTATAGTACAGTGACTATGATTAACAACATTGTATTATATATTTCAAAAATACCTAAAAGAGAGGATTTTGAATGTTCTCACCATGAAAAAATGGTAAATGTGTGAAGTGATAGATATGCTAAGTACCCTGATTTGATTTTTACACACTGCATATATCCATTGAAACACCATGCTATGGCCCGTAAATCTGTGCAATTATTATGTGCCAATTAACAACAACAACAACAAAAAAAAACAAATGCAAATAATAATAAGGCATATGTCACACCCTTATTGGAGGTAAAGTAAGGTTACTTCCTTATTGTATTCAATTTAAGTTTACATGACTCTAACTTTGCTATAGAACATTAAACATTCATAGCAAGCTATTTCTTATAACTGATCTGATTTTATGCATTTTTCTGAGTTAATATAGTATCATTCCACCTTTAGAGCTTATAATTTTCTACTGGATTTTAACACAAAGTAAAATATACATAAACAAGCCAAAAGTAATATGTTCTCCCCATGAAAACTATTATAAAATTACTTTCAATACATATACCATGCAATCCATTTAGACTCCTCCCAAAGAGGTAATTACAGAATTGAGATCCATCTTACATACCTGCATAACATATGTGCCAGGAAAGATGATAGTAATGCAGAAAAACTGTTTGTTTTTTAATGCATCTCAAGGGTGAAACTCTGTTTTGTCTTTTAAATTATTTTGTCCTCAATTTCTTAGGCAATGCTTATATGAATTAAAAAAAAAAAAAGAAACTCACAGGGATTGTAAAACAGGATGTCTGAAGTTCCAAACTCTGAAGAACAGGTCTGAGCAGTTACTCTTCTGGAAAATCAGGAAGTACTTACTGCCCGAAGTCAGAGAATTCAAGGGAAGTCAGAGTTACCCAACCCTGTGTGATCACGTCTTGGCAAACAGCTTCAGGAATAAGTCCTGGGCAGAACCATCTCACTTCTTTGTCTGCTCTGAGAAAGAGAACAAGAATGCTGTTGGGCCAAAGGTCGAAATAAACAAACAAAAAACAGTTTATGTTGATGTTGTCACGTTTGTCTTTCTCTAAGAAGAGGAGGGCTGAGGAACCCAAAATCTGCATGCCAGGAAGGCACCTTCACTACTTCTTCAGCTTTTAAAATCCTAACATCATGTTCCAAAAAGATATCAACCTCATTTTATGTACAAGGAACCAAAAGCTTAAAGAGGCTCATTTGTTCTTGATTTTATTTTGCTAATTGGCACATATTGAGTACTCTCTCAAGGTGCCAGGACCTGTATGATTGATTGATTGATTGATATTTTGGAGCCCACTCTACTCTCAGGGCTAAAGTGCTTTGGACTCATCATAGCTCACAGCAACCTCATGTTCCTGGGCTCAGGCAATCCTCCTGCCTCAGCCTCCCAAGTAGCTGGGATTGCAGGCTCCTGCCACAATGCCTGGCTATTTTTTTCTATTTTTAGTAGAGATAGGGTCTCACTCTTGCTCAAGCTGGTCCGAAACTCCTGAGATCAAGGGTTCCTCCTGCCTTGGCCTCCCAGAGTGCTGGGATTACAAGGCATGAGCTATTGTATTCGACCTATAATTTTTTTATGTGTATTATTTCATTTATTCTTCAAAATCACACTTCAGAGATGAAGAGGACAGAAAATGGTAAAGCTTTCAGTCTTAGGGAGGCAATAAATAAACATTCTGGAAACAAATTGAGAAACAAGAGGCAGCAATTTGAAATACGAAGGTTTAAACTCATGTAGGAAACTAACGGCCAAACAAATGGAGGTTCCTTCCCAACACGCCACATGTTCAAGGTCATACAGCTTGTAAGCAAAGGATGTGGGAATTGAACTCAGATCCAAATGATTGCAAAGACCAGGTGTTTATCTGCCACACTCTTCTGTACTTATTCTTTCTCTTTTTCAGTGAAAAATTTGGACCAAGGAAATACAGGGTGTCCCAAAGCTGCCCATAAAGTCACCATACATTGGGAAAATGGGGAAATTGTAGCTAAATGTAGCCTTACTTACAAAATATTCATTGCAAAATTTTACAAAGAGGTAGCTAACACATACAGAATATTTTGTTATAACTGTATTATAAAAACAAGCTTCATCCATTCAAGTCTTGATTACTAATAGGAGCTTCTGCCTCCTTCATAAACTGGTTACTAAGAGTTAATGAACAAGACAATTCCTTTTGTTTCAATCCTTGAAAATGAAATATCTATTGAACAATGGTCCTCTGCCTGATTTAGCAAATATGATCAAGACTCTTAATTGCAAGTGGTAGGAGTCCAATCCCAACTAGCTTTTACAAAAAGGTTATGTTTATTACATGGATTCCTAGGAGTCACGCCAGGAAGAAAAGGTTGAGAAAAACTGGGAGGGGAGCAGAGCAGAAATGCTGCTGAGTTTCTGTTTGAGGGTTACAGAAGGCACAACTTGCCAGACAGACCCACCTTGCTTCTCCTGCAGCAGGGCATGTGTTAATATGAGCTTCCTTTTGCTGCTGTAACAAGTAAAAACAAACTTACTGATTAAAGCCACACAAATCTATTACTTTGTGGTTCTAGAGACTGGAAGTCTGACACGGTTCTCACTGGGCTGCAATCACAGTGTTGGCAGGGCTGCATTCTCACTTAGAGGCTATAGAGGAGAATCCATTTCCTTGCTTTCCCCACTTTCTAGAGACCACCTGCTTTCCTTGGCTCCTGGACCATCTTCCACCTTTAAAGCCAGAATGCTGCATCTCTCTAGCTTTCTCTTCCATTGCTCACATCTCCTTGATTCTGATCCTCATCTTCTGTTTCCCTCTCCCTTTCTGAAGAACTCTTGTGATCACACTGCCCACTCCTCCTCCACCCACATATCTGATTTTAAAGTCAGATGATAAGCAACCTTAATTCCCTTTTGCCTTGTATCATAACATATTTGGGGATGAAGATGTGGACATCTTTGGGGGTGGGATGAACAATAATTCTGGCTCCCATATGGACACCTAGATTTACTAATCAGCAATTTGGAGCACAGCTGATGAGGGGTAGAAATTGAAGTGTTAAAATAAGGGACAAGTGATCAGAAATTCAAGAAGATGGAAGGGTCTGCCTGGGAAGATGAAGCCTTAGTTGTCCACTACAGATCACAATCAAAGGCAAACCTCTGCTGATCCATGATCTTCCCTGTTTCAAGATCACTCTCATGACCACCTCCAACTGGACATAGTACTACACAGGCAGAAGTACAAGTGAACATGACTTGTATTGGCTTATAAAATACCCTGAAGTTTTTCTACCTTTTTTAAATCCCTGTCTAAGTTGTTCTTTTGTTGCCTGTTCTTTTCTTATGTGTTAAATTCTTCAGAATGTTTATATGAGGGCCCTAGTGCATTGGAATTTTATCCTGCTGTGTTTAAGAAAATAAAACATCCTTACAAATCAAACTCAGTGAGACTTTTTTTCTCAATTTAAGGCATTAAACTTCTCATCTCTATTAAAGTGGCACCCAAATTTGGTAAATTTTCCTGGCCAAATAAAATACTTCATTTAAATTCTGGACCTCTGTGAGATTTCCCTATCTAATTCCATTCTCAGTAGGTAACTGTGATTTATAGTTTGTGTATGTATTAGTCTAGATTTTTAAAAGTACATCCATATGTAGTAATATACTACTATATTTTTAATTTGTTTTTTCTCATATAACGATACTTTTTAGAAAACATTGTAGATCAGTTCATACTACTTTTTGTTTTTTGGAACAGATCATTGTAAGATGTTCCAATTTTTTTTGCATATGTCTGATTTTCCCACTTTTATTTATATTAAGGCTGATCAGGGACTGGAACTGAGTGCATTGCCCCAGTCTCCATTAAGCAGTCGTCAGGCCTCAGTTCCCCCTGCCGGATAGTGACAGAGAGAGACAGCATGGCTGAGGAGACATAGATCTCCCTGTGACTCAGGCAGGCACAAACCCCTGGAGCATCTGCTCATTGGAGGGAACTGGGGCACAGCCCTGCGGGGTTACTAGTGACTGGGTGTGACAGAGGTGCAAGGTGAGGAAAGAGGCAACAACTTTCCCAGACTAATTCATTTGCTGGGTGGGTCCTTCTGACCTGACAGAGCACCAGAGCGAGTCATACTGGAGCTGCCAGCAGACCCCTGATATCTAGTTGCCGGAGACCTTTGAACTTTCCCACCTGAGACTGGTGCTGATTGGGACAATTGATTTGGACCTCTTGAACTGGGCCAATCACTCGAGGACTATCCAAAGTATTACCCCTGGATGTATGGTTGTGGGAAGGTTTCCTTTTCAAGTTGTTGCCCTTGGGGGGCAGGGTGACTTAATTGCTGGTATTTCTCCAGAGCTGAGACCTCAACCCAGAGTAACTGCTTCACTAGGGTAGGACAGAGACTGACTGAAAACAAGACAGAGTCAATTAGCCCCACCACAACAAGCAGGTACCCAGAGTCTCAGGCCATAGCACTATATGGGTCCTTTGCAAAGCTCTAGGGGAAAAGGTACAGACACCAGTCCCAGCTTTTGAGCAAAGGGCTGGTTAATCACTACTCCAAGAGCCCCCAACTCAACTTTACCTTGTCTGCTCATCTAGCCAAGTGGTGTAAAATAATCATGGGGCAGAATCAGCAGAAAAACTCCAGTAACATGACTAACCAGGGTAGGTCAACTCCCCCAAGGAATGATATGGCAGACACAACTGAAGATCCCATTCATAAACAGATGGCTGAAACATCAGAAATTGAATTCAGAATTTGGATTGCAAATAAAAGTAATAGAATGGAGGTAAAGTTGGAATTAGAAATTCAAGGAGCACTTCAAAAGTTGTCTCAAGAATTCAATGAATTCAAAGACAAAATCACCAAAGATTTTGCCTTGAAATAAGAATTTGTAGCCCTCAAAGGTCTGAGACATAGTAGAATCCCTCAGTAACAGAATGGAGCAGGCAGCAGAAAGGATTTCTGACATTGAAGACAAAGCTTTTGAATGCTCTCAAACACTCAAAGAGGAAGAGAAGTGGAGAGCAAAAACGAATCATTCTCTCAGAGAGCTCTGGGATAATTTGAGAAAAACTAATATTTACCTTATAGGAATTCCTAAAGGTGACAAGGTGGCTTTGAAAAGCACAGAGGCTCTTCTTCATGAAATAATGAAGGAGAACATTCCAGATATGCCAAGAAATTCTGAAATTCAGATAGCAGACAATATCAGAACCCCAGCACACTCAACCCAAATAAGACATCTCCTAGGCACATTATAATTAACTTTGCCATAGTTAAAATGAAGGAGAAAATTCAGTAAGCAGTCCGCATAAGAAAACCATAAACTGGAGAAAGAAAACCATAAAAGGGGAAGTATATTAGAATCACTGCAGATATCTCTTATGAAAATGTTCAAGCTAGAAGAGGGTGGTCATTGACTTTTAATCTCCTAAAACAAAATAATTTTCAACCCAGGATGCTGAATCCAGCTAAACTGAGTTTCATTTATGAAGGAGAAATTAAATACTTTAATGACATTCCATGTTGAAGCAACTTGCCATAAGTAAACCAGTTCTCCAGGATATTCTCAGACCTATCGTCCATAATGACCAGCACAATCCTCCACCACAAAAGTAAACTCATTCAGAAACATTTGATCAAATTACCACTTCCACAGTGGTGAAAGTTGTATTAAAAATGTCCACTGGACCTTTGAAAAACTTAATACCCCAAATTCTACCAGGCTTATCAATATTTGCAATTCATGTGAATGGCTTAAATGGCCCTCTAAAGAGGCACAGGTTGGTCCACTGGATACAAAAACTCAGGCCAGATATCTGTTGAGTACAAGAATCTCATCTTACCTTAAAAGATAAATATAGTCTCAGGGTGAAGGGATGGTCATTTATATTTCAGGCAAATGGAAATCAGAAAGGCAGGTGTTGCTATTTTATTTGCAGATACAATAGGCTTTAAACCAACAAAAGGATGGAAAGGAAAGATAAGGATGGTCACTTCGTATTTGTTAAAGGTCAACTCAACATGATGAGATTTCAATTATTAACATTTATGCACCCAACCAGAATGAGCCTCAATTTATAAGAGAGACTCTAACAAACGTGAGCAACTTGATTTCTTCCAGCACCATAATAGTTAGAGATCTTAACACTCCTTTGGCAGTGTTGGATAGATACTCCAAAAAGAAGCTAAGCAAAGAAATTTTAGACTTAAACTTACCCATTCAACAATTGGATTTAACAGACATCTACAGAACATTTCATCCTAACAAAACTGAATACACATTCTTCTAATCAGCACATGGAACATCCTCCAAAACTGATCACATCTTAGGTCAGAAGTCTAACCTCAGCAAATTTAAAAGAAGAGAAATTATTCCTTGCATATTCTTGGAAAACCACGGAATGAAAGTGGAACTCAGTAACAATAGGAATCTGCATACTCATACAAAAACATGGAAGGTAAATATGCTGAATGATAGCTGGGTCATAGACGAGATTAAGAAAGAAATTACCAAATTTTTGGAACAAAACAATAATGAAGACATGAATTATCAGAACCTCTGGGATACTGCAAAGGCAGTGGTAAGAGGGAAATTTATAGCACTGCAAGCCTTCCTCAACAGAATGGAAAAAGAGGAAGTTAACAACTTAATGGGACATCTCAAGCAACTTGAAAAGGAAGAATATTCCAACCCCAAACCCAGCAGAAGAAAAGAAATAACCAAAATTAGAGCAGAATTAAATGAATTTGAAAAGAAAAGAATTATAGAACAGATCAATAAATCAAAAAGTTGGTTTTTTGAAAAGGTCAATAAAATAGATAAACCTTTGGCTAACCTAATCAGGAAAAAAAGAGTAAAATCTCTAGTTTCATCAATCAGAAATGGTAAAGATGAAATAAGAACAGACTCCTCAGAAATTCAAAAGATCCTTAATAAATATTACAAGAAACTTTATTCTCAGAAATATGAAAAT
>CAUYON010046159.1:0-13676 GCA_963573935.1 Arctocebus calabarensis
CTGCAACCAAAACATGGCCAGGCATTGTGGTGGGCACCTGTAGTCCCCAGCTACTTGGGAGGCAGAGGCAAGAGACTTGCTCGAGCCCAGGAATTGGAGGTTGCTGTGAGCTGTGATGCCACAGCACTCTATCCAGGGTGATAGCTTGAGGCTCTGTCTCATAAATAAATAAATAAATAAATAAATAAGTAAATAAAACAAAGTTTTCCTACATATGTGAACACCCCCTTGCCACCAGTATTTCACACATACTACTTATAATTCTCACAACAATTCTACAAGGTGGTCATTGTTATTCTCATCTTACAAAAGAAGAAACTGAAAGGCCAGGCGCAGTGGCTCAAGCTTGTAATCCCAACACTCTGGAAGGCCGAGGCAGATGGATTGCCTGAGCTAAGTTCGAGACCATCCTGACCTAAAGCAAGACCCTGGGCATTGTGGCAGGTGCTTGTAGTTCCAGCTACTCAGGAGGCTGAGGCAAGGGGATCACTTGAGCCCAAGAGTTTGAGGTTGCTGTGAGCTGTGATACCACAGCACTCTGCCAAAGGTAACCAAATGAGTCTCAGGAAAAAAAAAGAAGAAGAAGAAGAAGAAACTGAGACCAAGAACAGGTTAAGGGATTTGCTGAGGCTGGAAAGCCAAGACTCAAACCCATGCAGCACGACTCCAGACTCCAAACTCCAAGCTCCTTTACTTTATCTGACAACTAAATTTCAATCAATATATATGCTACTTTATAAGTCAACTTACATTTTTGTACATTTTCAATATCTGCAGGGTCCTGTAGGATCTTAGTTAGGCCTTCCAAAAGAAGGGCTGCCTTATGATAGCGATACACTATATCTTCAGTCTGTTGAAACATCTCATCCAGGGCTGCAGACTGAACCTGGAACCAGTCAACAAACAAACAAACAAATACAATTCCCAATTTTCCCAAGAAAACACACATCTGTTTGGGCAATGCATTTTGAAAGGGAGTATATCTGAAATTAACATTTTTTTTTTTTTTTTGAGACAGAGCCTCAAGCTGTCACCCTGGATAGAGTGCTGTGGCATCACAGCTCACAGCAACCTCCAATTCCTGGAATCAAGGGAGTCTCCTGCCTCTGTCTCCCAAGTAGCTGGGACTACAGGCGCCCGCCACAATGCCTGGCCATTTTTTGGTTGCAGCCGTCATTGTTGTTTAGCGGGCCCAGGCTGGATTTGAACCCGCCAGCTCAGGTGTACGTGGCTGGTGCCTTAGCCCGTTGAACCACAGGTGACAAGCCTGAAATTAACATATTTTGATGAAACAATCTGATCTACCTACTATACAGAAATGCAAACATCCATGAGGATGAACAGAAACACAGGGCAGGTCCCTGACAAGCTATTCTGCACTCAAACACTGTAGCCAGAGTCACAACTCATAAACCAGACACCAGAACCCTCCTAAACTGGCTCTTCTATAACTTCACTAAAAAGTTGAGAAATACACTTTCATGCGAGGAAAATCCAGCATTTCATCAAAGTAGACTATGTTACCAATAATGTGATTAAACGATGCTAAAAGTCACTCACTGGCTTCTTCTCCCAGTCAAAGCATTTGTGGGTGTAGTCACTCATTCACAGACACTATTAAGAACCTGCTAAGTGCCAGATGCAGCCACACAACAAAGGCGGGCGCGCAGCAGGGAGGCAGATAACTGTCTGGGAACACAGGGCCCTGCCCACGAAGCACCTGTGCAGAACACCAAGGAGGTGCACTCCGCGCAGACTGTGGAAGGAGGAGGTGGTGTCTCTGCTGAGTCAGAGGAGGAGCAGTGGAGAGCGGGTGACGGAACAGGAGGGAAGAGGCTTTGCAGAAAGAGGGGCTGTAGTTATTCCCAGGGGTTTTCCCAAAAACATTCTGATTTTCTCTTTAATCATTAAATGCAGTATTCTCAGTAATCCAGTATCTTAAGTTACTTGTTAATATGCTCTGTCTCTTTCAAAAAATAATTTAAAGCAGCTTACAATACAGTAAATAAAATGGATACAGAATATCATGGCCATGAAAAGAAAGGAGAAATAAATAAACATACGCGTTAATACCGCTAAGCTTACTAAGCAATCAGTGCGAAGGTGGAACTTATTAAGGTTATAAGGCTCTTATTATAAGAAAGAGAACATTTTTCCTTCCAAAATTCCAAACATTTTATCATATGAAGTCTTTTTTTTTTTTTTTTGAGAAAGAGCCTCAAGTTGTCGTGCTGGGTACAGTGCTGTGGCGTCACAGCTCACAGCAGCCTCCAACTCTTGGGCTTAAGCGAGTCTCTTGCTTCAGCCTTCCACGTAGCTGGGACTACAGGCGCCCGCCACAACGCCCGGCTATATTTTGGTTATAGTTGTCGTTGTTTGGCAGGCCTGGGCTGGATTCCAACTCACGAGCTTTGGTGTAAGTGGCTGGTGCCTTAGCCACTCGAGCTACAGGTGCTGAGCCCATATGAAATCTTAATTCAGTATACAGTTACACAATACACATCACTCATGTCAGCAGTTTATAGCAATATATATATAAAATATAAAAATGAATATTATTCTTATCAGTGTTTATATTCAAAAGTTATTTAATATATTTCAAAATAAAACAAGGGTGTAATATAAACCATACAATTCAAAGTAGACAAGTGGGCCGGCACGGTGTCTCACACCCATGATACCAGCACTCTGGTGGGCTGAGGAGGGCGGATTACCTGAGCTCACACGTTTGAGACCAGCCTGAGCTAGTGCGAGACCCCATCCCTAAAAATAGCCGGGTCTTGTGTCAGGCACCTGTAGTCCCAGCTGTTCGAGAGGCAAGAGAATTGCTTGAGCCCAAGAGTCTAAGATTGCTATAAGCTATGATGCCATGGCACTCTACCCAGGGGGACAAAGAGAGACTCTGTCTCAAAAAAAAAAAAAAAAAAAAACAAGGCTCGGCACCCATAGCACAGTGAGTTATGACACCAGCAAGATACACCCAAGCTGATGGGTTCGAACCCAGCCTATGCCTGCTAACCAACAATGAAAACGACAAAAAAAAAAAAATATCCAGGCGTTGTGGCAGGCATCTATCTGTAGTCCCAGCTACTTGGGAGGCTGAGGCAAGAGAATTAATTGCTTAAGTGCAAGAGGTTGAGGATACTGTGAGCTATGACGCCATGGCATTCCAACGGCAACATAGAGACTCTGTCTCAAAAACAAAAACAGAGTTGGCTCAGCACCTGTGGCTCAAGCAGCTAAGGCTCCAGCCACATACACCTGAGCTCGCGGGTTTGAATCCAGCTAGGCCTGCCAAACAACAATGACAACTACAACCAAAAAATAGCCAGGAGTTGTGGCAGGTGCCTGTAGTCGCAGCTACTTGGGAGGCAGAGGCAGGAGAATCGCTTGAGCCCAAGAGTTGAAGGTTGCTGTGAGCTGTGACACCATAGCACTCTACCCAGGGTGATAGCTTGAGGCTCTGTCTCAAAAAAAAAACAAACAAACAAAAAGAAAAACACCAAAGTAAACAAGTGGGAGGAGGTATCTTATGTTAATGTGGTAAAAAATAAGACTGACTAGTCAGTTTTCCTCCACTTAAACCACTTCTTTATCAGATCCCATTTTTATCTGTACTTCAGAGCAATTCTTTCCTAGTAGAGAAAAAAACAAATTAGTTCCAATATTATAACCAGACAATTGGAGAAACAGGTTTTACTTTTTGTCAGAGAGGGGAACCTAAGCACACAAATTAGGACTGGTTAACACAGCAGTGTTTTTTCCTAATAGTTTTATCCAATCAGAATTTCTTAAGCAGTAGATAATGTAGATAATGACAAACAGGTATTCAATTCAAAAGGTAGTCTTAAAGATAAATTAGTAGTACTGGGTCGGGCACAGGGGCTCACACCTGCAATCCCAGCACTCTAGGAGGCAGAGGCAGGACGACTGCTTGAGCTCAGGAGTCTGAGGCCAGCCTGAGCAAGAGACCCTGTCTCTAAAACGCAGCTGGGCATTGTGGGGCCAGGAATCCCTGCTACCTGGAAGGCTGAGGCAACAGAATTGCTTGAGCCCAAGATTTGAGGTTGCTGTGAGTTGTGACACCACAGCACTCTACCCCAGGGTGACTGAGTGAGACTATGTCTCAAAAAAAAGATAAGTAGTACTTTACAATAATAAACTGACAAAAGGGGTTACCATTTCTACAGCGCAGTTATAGATGAGCTTCTCTGCTGTCACACTGTTGATTTCATCAATAAACCTCTGTTTGTCAGAGAAGAAGCGGGTCAACTTTTCTGTAAGTTTCTTGCACATGGCGATGCAGAATTTATAGCGTTCATTCAGAGTTTTGACAACTGAAAAGAAGTTGAGATGGGAACTAAATTTGGTTTTTCTCCAGAAATAAAGACACAGTGACATGTACCTTTCCTGCTGATACAAGGAAGGTGACACTAAATGATCATTTAAAGAAAAGGACTGGATATAGGAGTCTTTCGTATGTTCTCTCTTTTAGTATCTAAAGATTAAGAATAAAGCACTTCTACAACAAAAAAGAATAAAGCACTTCTGACTTCTCTGTGAATCAGTTAAATGACAAAAAACTAATAACCCAGCATTTTCTCCCTATTAAGAGTACTGAAGCCAGGCATGGTGGCTCACACCAATAGTCCCAGCTACTTGGGAGGCTGAGGTGTGAGGGTCCCTTGAAGCCAGGAGTTTGAGATCAGCTTGGGATCACAGTGAGATGCTGTCTCTAAAATAAATATAAAAAGGCAGTGCCTGTGGCTCAGCGAGTAGGGCGCCGACCCCATATACTGAGGGCTGTGGGTTCAAACCTGGCCCCGGCCAAACTGCATCAAAAATTAGCCGGGTGATACTTGGGAGACTAAGGCAAGGGAATCGCTTAAGCCCAAGAGCTGGAGGTTGCTGTGAGCTGTGACTCCACAGCACTCTACTGAGGGTGATAGAATGAGACTCTGTCTCCACAAAAACAAACGAACAAAAAAAAAAATAAAGTAATATATACACACACACACACACACACAGGGCAGCGCCTGTGGCTCAAAGGAGTAGGGTGTCAGCCCCATATGCCAGAGGTGGCTAGTTCAGACCCAGCCCAGGCTAAAAGCTGCAAAAAAAAAAAAAAAAAAAAAAAAAAAATTAAATGTGTGTGTGTGTGTGTTAAATAAATAAGCATATGTACATATGAGAATTAGCCAGCTATGGTAGTATGTGCCTGGCTGCTTGGAAGGATGAGGCAGGAGGGTCACTTGAGCCCAGGCGTTTGAGGCTGCAGTGAGCTATAACACCGTCACTGCCCTTCGGCCTGCGGTGACAGAGTTAGACCTTGTCTCTTAAAAAAAAAAGCATATTGAACAACCCAGTGATTCCTCATCAAAATCTTTTTCTCGTGGTGTGAGGGGGAAGAGCAACTCGACGACTCTGGGCTCACCCACTGTCCTCTCCTCTCATACCTTGTTTCACAGCTGTGGACGGGCTCAGTTTCCCAGACTTGATCTGAGCTTTGGCAAGATGCAGAGAAGCCGCCAGCAACTGTGCTGCCTTCATGTATAACACCAGCTGCTCCACCCTCCTGCCGCAGAAGACAGGAGCACAGTGTTACCTTGTGAACCAGGTCACCATTAAAGTAGCCTTTCTACAGGGACTGCACCCTCCTTGATTTCTTAAAGTACAAAACTCCTCAAAGGAGAAAGGTGGGTGTATTTTGAAAACAAAAGATACACTCAGATAAAAATCAATATAATCTCTTTATCATCAGATATCTTCAATGGTGTAATTTACAGGGAAAAGGCAATACTAAGATTGCATAATCTCAAAGTCTCAGCTCAGACAGTGACAACTAATACAATGAAATAACTCACGAGACATGATCATCGGTGGATGACAATTCCTACACCTCAGACATGAGTTTAGAGAACGGATGAAGAATCCAGAAATGAACACAGAGGAAACCTACCCCCAGTCTTTGCTCAGCTGACTGATCTGGTCTACCACCACGCTCTCTTGAATCTGGTACAAAGACACTGCGGACGTGCACAGCTCAGAGGCTCCTCCCCAGACGGCTGTCAGGCCCAGCACGCAGTCAGTGAACATCAGCATCACGTTCAGGTGCCGTAAGGTGTCTGTGTGTTCGCGCTGCAGCAAAACCAACTTGTTTTAGAGAATCTCAGATTAAGAACAGGGACATACCCATTTCTGTATATAAACCATGGCCATTGCTAATGCTTTTCTATACTTAGAACAACCAAAGGAGATTTTTAAATTTCAGAAAGCTGGTAAGAAAACAAACACAAATGAAACACAACTGCAAATATGTGCATTTGTTTGTGTGTACATATCAGAGAAGGTCCAAATGTAAGAGGTTACTGTTCTTTTACCAGAAAAAAAAAATGAAAAATGAACGAGTCAATCAATATATAGGAGGTAAAAATAAGATTATAATGATATTCCCCGTGCACTAAATCACCTTTTTTTTTGAGACAGAGTTTCACTTTGTCACTCTTGGTAGAATGCCATGGCATCACAGCTCACGGCAACCTCAAATTCGGGCTCAAGCAATTCTCTTGCCTCAGCCTCCTGTAACTGGGACTATAGGAGCCTGCCACAATGCCCAGCTATTTTTAGAGACGAGGTCTTGCTCTGGCTTGGGCTGGTCTCAAACTGTGAGCTCAGGCAATCCACTCGCCTTGGCCTCCCAGAGCGCTAGAATTATAGGCGTTAGCCAATGCACCAGCCCCACACCATTCTTTTTTTTTTTTTTGAGACAGAGTCTCACTCCGTTGCCCTGGGTTGAGTACCATGTTGTCATAGCTCACAGCAGCCTCAAACTCTTGAGCTGAAACAATCCTCCTGCCTCAGTCTCAGCCTCCCATGTAGGTAACCAGCCACAATGCCCCGCTAATTGGCCTATTTTTAGTAGAGATGAGGTCTTGTTCTTGCTCAGCCTGGTCTCAAACTCCCGAGCTCAGGCAATCCACCCACCTCAGACTCCCAGAGTATTAGAATTACAGGCATGAGCCACCCTGCCTGGTCAAAAGTTATGTTTTGAGAACAAAAATTATGTTTAAATATCCCACAACCTATCTATGTGTTACTTCCTACGAACCAGAGTTGTTGAGTGTCATTGTCAACATTATTATGAATATACAGCAGCAATGTTCTTCAAATAAAACAGAAAAAGAAGTTATAGAGCAGAACATAACTATGTATCCTGTCCTTCTGCCATCACAAGAACATTCTCGTATCATACCAACATTACATCATCACGCAGCTACAGTCTCGATTCTACCTCCATCAGCGTCTCCTCCGGCAGTTCAGGGGCTTCAAAGGTGATGAGCCCCTCTAGGCTGGGGGGCGAAGCACCGTAAGGCACGAATCTCAGGCTGGGAGCTGCCTCTGCTCCCGGAGGGGAAGAGCCCACGCCCAGCCCAGGTGGGGAGCCCACACATACACGGCCACTCGCAGAGCACAGAGAGCCTCCCGAGCTGCTGGACCCCACTGCAAGGAAGCACAGGACACAAGGCAGTGCCCAGAGTTAGGAGCTTTCTCACCCACGCCCACTCCCACCTGCCAAATAAAACCTACTACAGTAACACAAAGTCAGTAACATAAAGTGATCCTTTACCTATATTTAAGGACATAAATAATTTTTATTTTTCCACGTTCACTTTTATTTCTTGTTCATATGTATATTTTATGTCAGACATCATCACAGCTACTTTTTAATATTGTTTTAAATAAATTTATATCATATCCATTACTCCTCTTGCTCCATGGGCCTCACAATTTTTTCTTTTTTTTGAGACAATCTCACTCTTGTTGCCCAGGGTGGAGTGCCCTGGTGTTACAGCTGATAGGAACTTCAAATTCTTAGACTTGAGCAATACTTTTGCCTCTGCCTCTCGAGTAGCTGGGATGACAAGCACCTGCCACAACATTCAGCTCGTTTTTATATGTTTAGTTGAGCTGAGCCTCGCTCTTGCTCAGGCTGATCTCAAACCCCAGAGCTCAGGCGATCCACCCACCTCCGCCACCCAGAGTGCTGGGGTTAAAGGTGTGAGCCAGTCACATCTGGAAAGGCCTCAAAGTTATAAAATTCAATGGCACCTAGTGGCTCACTAGATTCATATACATAATGTTTATCTGGAGTCATTTATACTATTTCTGCTTTTTATTCGTATTACAAATAACACAGGAATAAAATGCAAATAGTTTTTATTCAAAGTGATTTGTCATAAATACTCCAAAGTGGCATTATACAGGAATAGAATTACCACAGATCAAATAATAAATATTTTTTACAGCTCTTCCTAAGAACGACCACATTACTTTTCAGCACAGCCGTGAGTAAGCATACAGATCCTGTTAAAAACCTCAATAGTGGCTCAGCACCTGTGGTTCAACGGGCTAAGGCACCAGCCACGTACACCTGAGCTGGTGGGTCCGAATCCAGCCCGGGCCCGCCAAACAACAATGACGGCTGCAACCAAAAAATGGCCGGGTGTTGTGGTGGGCGCCTGTGGTCCCAGCTACTTGGGAAGCGGAGGCAGGAGACTCGCTTGAGCCCAGGAATTGGAGGTTGCTGTGAGCTGTGATGCCAGCTTGAGGCTCTGTCTCAAAAAAATAAATAAATAAAAAACCTCAATAGTACTGGTCATTATACTTTAAAAAGCTTTTGTGTAGTTAGATACAAAATGCTACTTCCTTAAAATGGCATTTTCTTATTAAGATTATTAACTATCTTAAAAATAAGATTTCAGCTCTACTGTCTCCATAGAACTGGCTCCCCGGGAGGAAAGCGATAGGTGATGTACAAACATGAAAACCCAGACTGCTTGGCAGGCGTCCTCCTCCATGTGGATGACTGATCCAGCATCACGGCTTACTATTTTGTTTAATTATTTATTTATTTATTTTTATTGTTTTGAGACAGAGTCTCACTATGTTGCCCTGGGTAGAGTACCATGCAGTCACAGCTCACAGCAACCTCCAACTCTTGGGCTTAAGCGATTCTCTTGCCTCAGGCTCTGAAGTAGTTGGGACGACAGGCGCCCACTACAACGTCCAGCTATTTTTTTGTTGCAGTTGTTTAGCTGGACCAGTGAATGAATCTGCCAGTGAATGCGGCTGGAGCCCTAACTGCTGAGCTATGGGCACCGAGCCAGCTTATTGGTTTTTTTTTTTAATTTTTTTAAATTTAGTATATTATTTTTATCTCACAAAGAAAAGCAAGCTTTGACTACAAAAAGTTATGGTTTTAGGAAGAAGATTATGCTTTCCTTATCTTTGTTATCCTATGCTTATTAATTTGCTACTACCTTCAACAGTAACTTTTTTTTCTAAGAGACAGAGTCTCACTTCGTCACCCTTAGTATAGTGCTGTTGCATCACAGCTCACAGAAACCTCAGGCTATTGGGCTTAGGTGATACTCTTGCCTCAGCCTCCCGAGTAGCTGGGACTACAGGTGCCCACCACTAGCCTGGCTATTTTTTTTTTTTTTTTTTTTTGAGACAGAGCCTCAAGCTGTCACCCTGGATAGAGTGCCGTGGCATCACAGCTCATAGCAACCTCCAGTTCCTAGGCTCAAGCGAGTCTCTTGCCTCTGCCTCCGGAGTAGCTGGGACTACAGGCGCCCGCCACAATGCCCGGCCATTTTTTGGTCGCAGCCGTCATTGTTGTTTGGAGGGTGCAGGCTGGATTCAAACCCGCCAGCTCAGGTGTACGTGGCTGGCGCCTTAGCCCGTTGAGCCACAGGCGCCGAGCTCGCCTGGCTATTTTTTGTTACAGTTTGGCCAGGGCCAGGTTTGAGCCCGCCACCCTCAGTATATGGGGCCAGCTTTCCTACCCACTGAGCCTCAGATGCTGCCCCCTTCAACGGTAACTTTAGCACAAGAGAACTTCAAGGATACCATACGCACTATATAAGATGATGTCACATGACTGATTTCAAGTGCATTCTAAATATTTTTTAAATTTTTGTTATTAATAATCTATTTATGGAACATAAATGATAAAATAAATCTATTAGCCTGTCTAAATGCAAACACTGGGTTTCAAAGTACAAAAATAAAATAAATAAATGAAACTTAACTTTCTAAAAAACATAAACAACTTACTATTTTCAAGTAGTTTATTGGATCTATAGGCAGTTCTTGAGTTATAAACATCAGCTTTATGTCCAACTCACTTAATAAACAGGGGCTATTATGGGTAATAGGTAAATGTTTCAACTTACATACAAATTCAACTTAAGAATAAACCTACATAACCCACCTGGTTTGTAACCCGGGGACTGCCTGTACTAAAGTAGCCTTTGGATATAAAAGCTGAGAAGCACCATAGATGAGCTGATTTTTCACGGAGCAGCTCATACATATTTTATCTTGATATATATTATATATAATGTACAGTTATAACATTTTAATATAGCACTTTTACTTTATAAAAATTTTTTCCATCATAAATTTGTCTCATTTACTTCTTATAGCCCTTTAAGGTTAAGGAAAATAGTTTTCCCACTTCACTGGTGAAGAAACTGAGGCCCAGTTGAGGGACTTGTCTCATCAGAACACTACAACACTCCAAATTCTAGCCAAAGACTGTCATATGGCCCATGTTCCTCACCTGAGGCTGTTCTTGTCCGAAGGACCATGTGGGTACAGGTGGGGGCCGTGGCACTGTGTGGAGGGGACCCGACAGTGAAGAGGACAGCCCTAGAACTTGCTGCTGTCCCTGCAGGAGGCGCCAGCACAACACCACAGGTCCCTGCAGGAGCTACAACAGAAGGTCCATCACATGCTACATCACCTTGACATTGTTCGTGTCCAGGGCTGGGATGGAGGGATTACAGGGAGATTTTGTCTTCTACGTTTTTTCTTTTTTTAACAAAAAGCATTTATTACTCTTAATATCAGAAAATGCAATAATACCATTTTTCCTTTAAAAATAATTGTCAGGGCTCGGCGCCTGTGGCTCAGTGGGCTAAGGCACCAGCCACGAACACCTGAGCTGGCAGGTTCAAATCCAGCCCAGGCCCGCCAAACACCCATGACAGCTGCAACCAAAAAATGGCCGGGCATTGTGGCGGGCGCCTGTGGTCCCAGCTACTTGGGAGGCAGAGGCAAGAGACTCGCTTGAGTCCAGGAATTGGAGGTTGCTGCAAGCTGTGATGCCACAACACTCTATACAGGGGTGACAGCTTGAGGCTCTGTCTCAAGAAAAAAAATTAAAGAAAATAATTGTCAGGTATGAATCATCTTCACATCAAAGTCTAGTGTTCAGGGTTCCTTTTGTATGCTTCTAAGATGTGTGACCCTCAAGTCACACCTGTTGAATATAATTTGAAAAAGTGAAAACTGAGAACAGGGAATAAAATCATGAGGTTAAGTGAAAGGTGATCAGCAGCCCCCACAGCAACACAGCTTTAGAAAGACATAGAAAGTTTAGATAAAGTACACACAGTGCCTTAGAACCACACACCTGTCACTAGGGAGGAAGGGAGGTGGAGGAGGTGTCCAAGAGGCTGCAGCTTGGGCTAAAGGAAGAGGAAGCGAAAAATCCCCCATCTCCTGAACCATAGAGAATCAGTAAAAGCTGTCCAAAGCTTTTTCATATTCAAACATCTAAAAACCATTTTATGGCTCCTGAGACCATAAGATGAAAGCTGGAAGTAACAACACAAATTATAAATTATTTATTTATTCATTTATTTATTTATTTAAGACAGAATCTCACTTTGTCGCTCTCAGTAAGAGTGTCATGGCGTCACAGCTCACAGCAACTTCCAACTCTTGGGCTTAAGCGATTCTCTTGCCTCAGCCTCCCAGGTATCTGGGACTACAGGCACCCGCCACAACGCCCGGCTATGTCTAGCTTTAGCTTAGGCTGGTGTCGAACTCATGAGCTCAGGCAATTCCCCTTCTTGACCTCCGAGAGTGCTAGAATTACAAGCGTGAGCCACTGCACCAGGCCTCAAGCATAAGTTTAAAGGAAGAGACACTAACCAGACACAGACAAGCACTGTCCAAGTGTCCACCTCATCTTTAAGAGAACACAATAAACTTACTTAAATTATAAATTAGTTCAAGAAGAGACAGCTCATGAAGTTCTTCTAGGGAGCAAAAGAATAGTAATTAGAAATGAATTAGAGTACTTACTGCTACACAAGATGTATAAAATGATACAGATATTCTCTTTATGTAGTATCTTCAAGATTTTAGTTTAGCAGGTATACAAGTATTTAAGGATGTTTGTGAGTATATTTTAAGATCGAAAGACCCTAAAATTTTTTTCCTAAGATCTAAAGTTTTTCCTGTTATCAACAGTTTCTATTTTCAGAAATTAAAACTTCATGAATAGAAAGATAAATTGGTAATTTAATAGTTCATGTGAAAGACAGAAAAAAAGAAATTATAAAAAAAAACTTTTAAAAATTTAGGCTGCGGCAGGTGGAATAATCTCCTAGAACTATAATCTTAGGACTTTGGGAAGCTGAGATAGGAGAATAGCTTGATGCCATGAGTTTAAGACCAGCCTGAGAAAGAGGAAGGAAGGAAGGGAGGAAGAAAGGAAGGGAGGGAGGGAGGAAGGGAGGAAGGAAGGAAGGGAGGGAGGGAGGGAGGGAGGAAGGAAGGGAGGGAGGGAGGGCCGGCCAGGTCTGGTGGTATATAGCTACAGTCGCAGCCACTCAGGAGACTGAGGCAGGAGAATCAATTGAACCCAGAAATCAGAAGTTGCAATGAGCTATGATCATGCCATTGCACTCTAGTCCAGGTTACAGAGCAAGACCCTATCTCAGAAAAACAAAATGAATCAAACAAAAAAACATTAAAAGTCTCCGGAAATTGTGCCCTGAGGACATATAACAGATGAAGAAACATATATTCAAGAAAATATACTATATTTCAGTAAGAACTGTGTCTCTACTCACAGGGTGGAACTTCTAAGTTAGCTCAGCACAGCAGGAAATCTGGGCCCCTGGTTGTGTCCCCCTAATAGACACTCCACACTAGTAGAGGCCAGCCAAGGACAACCAGAGGCTTCCACCCTTTCACAGTACCCAGCTCACAAAGCTAAGGTGCCAATGCAAGAGAAACACCACTGTCTTTATTCCCAGCTCCACAGTAGTGGAGCAGAGGGTTTCCTCAGTGGTTAGGGAGGCAAAGAAGAGAAAATTCTGAAGCTTTCCCCAAGAAGATGGATTTTTATTTGAAACAGATTATGGGGAAGTTCAAGCATAAGGGCTCTATCAAAAACAATGAAGATTTTAATTAGCTGGGCCATGTGGAGGGCGCCTGTAGTCCCAGCTACTTGGGAGGCTGAGGCATGAGGATCGCTTGAGCCCGAGAGTTTGAGGCTGCTATGAGCTGTGACTCCATGGCACTCTATAGAGGGCAACAAAGTGAGACTCTGTCTCAAAAAACAGATTTTGGGCTCGGCGCCTGTGGCTCAACGGGCTAAGGCGCCAGCCACATACACTGAACTAGAGGGTTGGAATCCAGGCCAGGCCCGCCAAACAACGACGACGGCTACAACCAAAAAATGGCCAGGCAGTGTGGCAGGTGCCTGTGGTCCCAGCTACTTGGGAGGCAGAGGCAGGAGACTCGCTTGAGCCCAGGAATTGGAGGTTGATGTGAGCTGTGATGCCACAGCACTCTATCCAGGGTGACAGCTT
>CAUYON010046160.1:0-25033 GCA_963573935.1 Arctocebus calabarensis
CAGCAGAATGCCGTGGCATCACAGCTCATAGCAACTTCAAACTCTTGGGCTCAAGTGATCTCTTGCCTTAGCCTCACACGACAGGCACCCTCCACAACACCCAGCTATTTTTCTGTTGCAGTTGCCATTGTTGTTTTAGCTGGCCCAGGTGAGGTTCGAACCCACCACCCTCGGTGTATGTGGCCCGCGCCCTACCCAGTAAGCTGCAGGCGCTGCTGATCCTCTGATTTCTTCCTCCCTCCCTCTTTCTTTCTCTTTCTTCCTCCAATTGCTGGTGCTGCCTAAAAGACCTGCTACTTAAAGGTACTTTCAGGGACGTTGTGGCTAAGGTCCCCACCAAACATTTCATTATGTACCAAGCCCCCAGTTAAGTTAAATAGACTTTGTAGAGATGAGAAAAATCTGTCTCATGCTTCTTTACTTCCTTCAAGTACCTGCTGTAGTTTCCTTGTAGGATGCCTTTGGTGAATGTTAACTGAGTTGAGTAGGAAAAGAAGCCGGGATCTGCAAATGCTATTAATATGCTTCTCTGATGAAAGTGATTTGGTTTTGTTTTGTAACGTGCATACCTATGGATAGCCACAGTATGCGCTTATCAGGACAGGTAGCCTTTACTCTGCACTTGAGGCTTATTTTCTATTTATGAATGGCCTCCAGGCCTCGAGTCACTTACCCTTAAATTTGCCACCGACATTATCCATCTTCGCCTGTGTTCTGGTCAGGAGGTGCCTGATTCTCACTACCTGAAGATGCTGTTTCCTGGGCCCCTCTGGCTTTTCTGTTCTAGTTCTTCTACCTAGGCTAGAAAGGTAGCTGCCGGGTTTATCCCAACCACGTTTCCTACCTTCTCCATACCTTCTGATAGAGAAGGCAGCGAATAAAAAGGGTAGAGAGCAGGCTTCCTCTCTCAGGCTTCAAGGAGGTTGCCCGAGTCCTAATTAAGAGCACGGATTCTGGGATCAAATCCCAGCTCCATCACTGTTAATTGTGTGGTGTTAGATAAGTTACTTGACCTCGTCGTATGCCCTCCACCTTTTCATCTTTAGATGGCATTAATGGTATCTCCCTCACTGGCCTGTAGCGAGCTTCAGTTGGTTAATATTAATTAGTAAAGCGCTTAGGACAGCCTAGCAGAGAAGTGCCATGTAAATGTACCCGGATGATGAGAAATGATGCCCCCTCCAGCTTCCCTCTAACAACCTTGCTTTTCCCTGTAGGACCGGGCTGCAGGGGATGAGGCTGTGTGTTGGGTCCCAAGAACCAAGTATGAGGCGCCTGCAGTTCCCAGGCCCTGGAAAAGGTGTGCTGCAGGGTAGTACAGTTTCCCCTCACCAGCCTGCGGGAAGCCTGGGCCCTGAAGTATGACAAGTCCGCAGCACAGGGCCCTGCCGGCTGTCAGCTGTGCTGCGTCTGAGTGCGTGTGTGTGGTCTGTGATGTACCCAGTTTGGTGCTAAGCTAGAATCCCTGGGTTAAAATGTGTTTTGAATTCAAGATACTCCAAGACATTTTAAGAACAACAGAAAGCAACTCAAGAGAACTAGAGAGAAGCTCTGGAAAAGAATATGTGTGGGCTCGGCGCCTGTGGCTCAACGGGCTAAGGCGCCAGCCATGTACACCTGAGCTGGCGAGTTCGAATCCAGCCTGGGCCTGACAAACAACAATGACAGCTGCAACCAAAAAAAAAAAAAAAAAAAAAATGGCCGGGCTTTGTGGCGGGCACCTGTAGTCCCAGTTACTTGGGAGGTAGAGGCAGGAGACTCGCTTAAGCCCAGAAGTTGGAGGTTGCTGTGAGCTGTGATGCCACAGCACTCTATCCAGGGTGACAGCTTGAGGCTCTGTCTCAAAAAAAAAAACCAAACAACAAAAACAAAAATTGAAAAACTAGATGGGTGTGGTGTTGGGCACCTGTAGTCTCAGCTACTTAGGAGGCTGAGGCAAGAGGATCATTTGAGCCCAAGAGCTTGAGGGCTCAAATGATCCTAAAAAAAAAAAAATAGAAAAGAATATGTGTGAAAGACAGAAAAATCCAAGGAATCTAATAATAATAAATATTGGTTTTGGAGATAGTTTAGAGATGGTACTTTCTCAGTATTAACAACATGTGCTCACTGTACTTATGACCTAAATGCTCCAAGCTTGACAAATAGGCTTAACTCATCCCTCAAGGATGTACATGTCAGGGAAGGGGGAAGGACCAATACTGCCAACCCTACAGGGCTCAGAAGTGTCCCAGTGTCGCCTTCAGAAGTCCGCCCAGAGCATCTGAGAACTCTCCTTATTTCTTATTAAATCTGCTTTTTTTTATAAGTGCCAACAACAGAAATAAAATAAATATGTTTTTCCTAATTTTCTTTAGTATTATCTTTTACTTCTGTTTGGTGACTAGTTATGGGATGCACGAGGAAACCATTTATATGCATTTTTAAAACATTTTGAAATGGTTCATACACTTAAATGTAATTTCTAAATTCTGAAAGGTCAAGATGATTCTCCAATATCCACAGGACTTGAACCCTGTTTCTCTTGATTATTGTGTCAGTGCTTTACCCCCAGGGATTGCTTAGTAAGCATTTATTGCATGTAATTCCTGAAAATGTGGCAAGTGTACCCTCTGCTATATAATCAGAAAAGTAGGATTCTGGACTCATAGTTTTTCTTCATTGGGTTTAAGGTACCTAGAAATGGTTTGATGATAATTTTTGGTTTATGACACGCTCTCATTTATTGGACCTGCTTTTATTGTATACTTCTTTATTCATGTGATTTTATAAAGTAATATGTCATGATGAACCCACCATGCAGCACAAAAGCTCAAATCTTAACAAGAACCTATATCTAACTATGGTTCCTGAGAAGGGACACTAAGAAAGGGGCTTCAAGGGGGATGGGAGGAAAGCCTGGCCTGCAGAATAAGAAAGTCTGGAGAGCCCATAAAAATGTGGGTATGGGGTAACTAGGTAACCAGTGACCAATAGAAAGAGACAATAATCAATGACCAATAGAAAAGGTCTGCCTGGAGGCACAAAGAGGCCAATGAAAGAGTTGGATGCACCCGATTTCGAATGGAGAGAAAGAGGGTATTTATACCTCTGCATGGTCTTTGCATCTCTCTCACCTCTTCTTCATGAGACAGAACCACTTCAGCTCTCTTTGGATGTGCTCTAAACGTTCTCCTTGTTCTTAAATAAAATTGCTCTTGGTTAGATGGAAACTTGTGCGAGTACTTTTGCTTTCTATCCACAGTACTTGGCTCCAGTTTTCTTTCCAGTGTCCACTTATTTTTGCTTTTGATTACCAACATGCCTCAATTGAACTTTAGAGCTCAGCCGAGTAATTGAACCAGGTCTACTGAGTTTGGGGAACTGGGACCCCCTGATCCCCAACAATTCTTCCCATCCCACCTGCTGGCTCCACCACCTGAGGAAGCCATCCTCCAGAATCCGGTGACAAGTAATTATCTAAAACACGTTTCTTGGGATGGGGGCAGAGAAGGAAAAAACATTGCTCTATTCTAAACAACTTGCCCAGGAATTTCCAAAACAAATTCATTTGCAAATTGGAGACAGTCTGTATTTTGTTCGGGCCAGTAGAGTGTCTTCTCCAAGCCAATTCATCTTGGCATGGAGAACTCTGCAGTCCTGTGATGAATGGGCTAGGATGGGAGGAATTTCTTTGTCTTTTGATATTAAATGTTTAACAAGGATCTGATAATCTACTTTTTTTTTAAAGACAGAGTCTCACTCTGTCACCCTCAGTAGATTGCCATAGTGTCACAGCACACAGCAACCTCCAGCTCCTGGGCTTAGGTGATTCTCTTGCCTCAACCTCCTGAGTAGCTGGGACTATAGGCGCCCACCACAACACCTGGGCTATCTTTTTTGTTGTAGTTTGGCCAGGGCCAGGTTTGAACCCACCACCCTCAGTATATGGGGCCGGTGCCTTACTCACTGAGCCACTGGCGTGGCCCTATGCCCCTTTTTAGATGATAAGTCCCCACTTCCCTTTGAAGCCCCACACATCCCCAACTTTCACTTCATGTAACTTTTACGTGGCTGGCCCTACCATTTGGGTCCAGCAGTTGGCATATGACTTAGGTTTGGGTGGTCCAAACATTTCATGTCTGGTGTAGTAATTGGTTCCGGGATGAGAACATTTAAGCCAACAAGTCTCAGTATTGTGCCTTCTGCTACGACCATCTGGGGTTGCACACCCCAGTGTTTTCATGGGAAAGAGGCAGATAATCTACTTTTTAAAATGTGGGATTAAGGCATTTTATACTAGATTATCAGAATTTATGGCAAAAGCTATAAAAGGCTGCTATGAAGAGGAATTCTCTCTCTCACTATGTAATAATGCTCTGTCCTGTATACTTTGACTACTTTTAGCTCTTTTAGTTGTTTGTGCCACTATCATTTCCATTTTTTTCTAGATAAATATACACTGCTCTGTCTTGAGTCATTATTTGTAATGCCAGCACCTAATTTAGATGTCTGACCTTATCTGTTGCTCTGGAAGCCCGTGGTCCTGGCTTTTCTTTTGCCTCCTTCCTGTATTGATCTCCTATTTTCTTTTCTTTATTTCAATACCTTGTTTTCTGAGAGGAAAAACAGGCTTCCTGAGCAAAAAGTTCAAGGGAGGTGATTATTTTGATATTCTGTATCTCTTAAAACATCTTATTTATTCTGCCCTCATATTGGAATCTTTTTTTTTTTTAAATAAAGACAGGGCTCTCTCTGTGTTGCCTGGGCTGGTCTCCAACCCAGGCCTCAAGCAATTCTCCCACCTCAGCCTCCCAAAGTGCTGGGATTAGAGGTATGAGCCACCATGCCTGGCCTTTGCCCTCACATTGGAATGATGGGTTGCTAAAGGGATTCTAAATTTGAGAATGATCTTCATCGCTTCATGGTCTTCAGGATTCTAAGATAGCTGTGGAAAAGTCTAAGGCCATTCTTAACCCTGACCCTTTGTGTATACACTGTCTCCCACTTCCATTTCAAAGTTATTAGAATTTTCTCTTTATCCCTAGTGTTCTAAAATTTCCTGATGTGAACACTTTTCATGAATTATGTTAGGCTCTGACAAGGCCTTTCATTCTTCAGAAATAAATACTTCTGTCTGGAAATCTTTCTTATATTATTTATTTGGTAATTTTCCCCCAAATTTTCTCCTTTCTTTTTCTTTCTTCTTCTTTTTTAAAAGTTTTTGGTCAGTTCTACTTATCAGCTATTCAATATTTCTAGATTGATACTCCTTTTTTATATTTATCTTTCATTGTCTCTTAGGAGATTTTTCTTACATCTTTCTATTGCTTTTTTTTTTTTTTTTGCAATCAAAATTTTCTTTTCTAAAAGCCTTCTCATATTATTTGCCCGTTCTCTTTTCATATCTTCTTCTTATCTCGTGGGTACAACAGTACAAAATTTTTTCTTATCCTGCTGAGGATATTGATTGCAGTTTGGGGATATTTTCCTTTGCTCTCTGCGTTATTTCTCTGACCTTTAAGATCCTGTCTTCCCTCTGCCAAGCTTATTAATTTAGATTTCTGTCCTTTATTTCCTCAAATGTTTGGTATTTCTAGGCTTTAAGATTATAATTGAGAACAAGAGTCATATAAATTATGACATATTTTTAAAAACAGGAGTTGGTTTTCTACTATGCAGTTTCTCAGAATTCTACCTCCTAGAATTAACCACTATCTTTTTAAAACGTTCACCATTTCTTTTTAAAGAGACAGACTCTTACTTTGTGGCCCTGGGTAGAGGGCACAGCATCACAGCTCACGGCAATCTCAAACTCTTGGGCTTGAGTGATTCTCTTTCCTCAGCCTCCTGAGTAGCTGGGACCACAGGTGCCCACCATAAATGCTGAGCTATTTTTAGAGATGAGGTCTCGCCCTGGCTCAGGCTAGTCTTGACCCCCATGAGCTCAGGCAATCCAGTCGCCTCGGCCTCCCAGAGTTAAAAATGCACCTTTTTAATAAACATATACACATACATTTACATAAATGGAATCATAACATACAGTATTTGAAAACTGCCTTTTTCCGCTCTCATTAGGCTGTTGATATCTTTCCATGCCAATACATAAACTATACTTTCTTACTGGCTATAAAATTTATTTAGCCAGTCAGCTTATGCTGGAAACATATAGGTTTCCAATTTAACTGCTACTATTACAAGGAATATTGCACTAGGCATCACTGTCTGCACATCTTTGCCCGCTTGTTTTATTGCTCCCTTAAGGAAATCTTCAAAGGAAAATTGCTGAGAAAAATCTCCGTGTTTAAGATTGAAGCACCGTGTCTGTGAGGAACTTGTCAGTTGCTGAGGACCACTGTAGAATCATCAGATTATCAGCTGTCCTTTTCATGGGCACCCCCCAATATAAGTTTCTGGTGTTCTATTCTCTGGGGCTGTCTGTTAAGGGGCTATCATCTCTTGTTAAAGTCTTTAAGTATGACTTTTGCATTTGAAAAGACCATGGGGGAAGAGCCTGATATCTGATTGTTTAATCCAAAAATGAGTAGTTAATCCCAGCTCAAGATTGCTCTCTGCCATGCCTTGCCTTGCCCTGTGGCTTCTCCAGAGACTGCACCTCCCGCTTCCGGACCTTGCAGGGTGGAGGAGAGGATCCAGGATGGGCAAGGGGGTGAACACTGCCCCAGATGTACATTTCAGCTAAAGACTCTGGTTTCACCTGGCATTTACCTCCTACCTCCGCAGCACCTGCTGGCTCCCATCTCTGAGGCCTCCCGGACTCTGTCGGCCGGCTCCTCCCAGGATGGCCTCGGCAGGTGCTTAGCTCTCCCCCTTTCCTCTCAGTTAAGTCAGTTACCACTTTCTACCTGCTTTCCATGTGTATATATTATACCTGGGGATTTCGGATGATGCCTATTTTCATCAAAAATGGAGCTGGTGTTTCTGTTTTGGGTGTGATTTTCAGAAGAGATGCTGGTGAATAGAAAAGTCAACCTGCAGTATCTTAAAATCAGAAAAGTATGATTAATTACTTAAATACATATAACATAACTATGAAGTCAATTGTTAATAGTAAATCCAATGCATAATTATTGTAATACATATATACAGGCTATACAGTCCCATACCATATAAAATGGTCTCCAAAATAAGAAAGATCAGGTCAGGGTCTCCAAGAGACTTACTCTGAGAATTTATAACACGGCACCTGCCAGCGTTTGGCCACCTGCACGTGGGACAGGTACTGAGGAAAGGGCATTGCTACCCAATGAAGCAAATTGATCATATTGATAGTTTTCTTTGAGCCTTGGAAGACTTTGTTAGGCACTTTATCTTTAAAACAAGATATGTTAAACCTTATGAGAATGTATATTTCTTAGAAACAAAAACAGTTTAAATACAGTGTCTATTGGCAATGATTATTGGAATCGCTTAAGGCAGCGGTTCTCAACCTGTGGGTCACGACCCACAGGAACTGTATTAAAGGGCCACGGCAACAGGAAGCTTGAGAACCACTGCACTTAAGGTAAAGTTACAACTTTGGGAGGGTGGAGGTTTTTCCTCACTTTGAAAGGTTATCCAGATATTTAAACATAAATTTCCCAAATCTTTATGGCAGTTTGTGTTCTTCTTTCTTCCTTTAAACATCCTGAGCTTAGACCCCTCGACCACATCATCCAGTGGACAAACTCGCAGGTAACGAACACTCCAAAAAGGAAATGCTGACACTTACTCAACAAAAGAAATGCTGAGCTTGATATCCTGCCTGCATGGAGACAAAGATCGGTCTCCCCACATAGATGGAAGTTGATATTAAAAATGTACACTTTAACAGTGAGCATTTTAGTATCTCTATGCACGAGAGATGATTGATTCTTTTAAAATAAATAGGGCACAGAATGGAACACAATCACGTCAGCAGCTCTGATTTGCACTAACACAAATACACATATTTATAGTGAGATAATAAAGATCCGCACGGCACCCAGCTGTTTGTACTTTTGTTATAGTCCCATTGTTACTAATGCACGGTAGCATTAAAAAAACAAAAAGTAAAGAAAAAGAAGGTACAATCACAGAAAATCCAACTGAGCAGAGCTGCTGCTGATCAGGTTCTCCAGTCTGGGTGGAGGCAGGTGGGGAACTGTCCCTGCAGCATTTCAAAGATTCACTGATGGAAGGAGAGCACAACTTCAAGTTCAGCAGCCCCCTTCCGCTCAGGGGGCCGTCTAGGCTGTGCTCAGGTATAGTGTCTGGAGAAGTTGCCTCTGGATTTACATGAGTGAGTGTCCTAACGTAAGTACATTTATTTATTTAGGGGTTGTATATATACTATTGTATTTATGTTAAATGTACATTGTGCATTCTATGTATATTATATCCACCAAACAGAAAATTAAAGATGAATGAAGTAGTATAGAAACAGGAAATTTAAATATCATTCCTATTTTGGAGTCCACTGGGTCTGGAAACAGGTCCCCATCTCATCTATAAAATGAAAGGTCCTAGGATTTGTATCTACAGCAAGCGAATCTCTTAGTTGAGAGTAACAGGGTCTGGAGAAGCTCACGGAAGTTCTCTTTTCTCCTTCTCAATGCTCATCTAAACCTCGCTGTATGAGAAGTCATCCTTTTTTTAATTGGACACTGGGATGGAAACACAGCTCTCAGAAATAGGTTTCTTTCCTACATGCTTTGGAACTATTATGCTAGTATTTTTATATGCTCAAAGTTCAGGATCAGAAACAGGATTTTCAGATTAGTTGCAGATCCCCTTTCTCCTTCCCCCACACCTACTTTTGTAACTGGATGTGCTTTAATTCAAAAGGAAACCTTTCAGACCATTAAGCTTCAATACAGTTTACTGCCTTTGGGATATGGGGCTTGAAATCATAGCGATGCCTGAATAAATGTTTTAAAATAAAATCTAGAACACAAAGTGTACTCTTTCTCTTTACTGCCAATTTGTTGTTAGTTTTCTGATTTCTGCATTGTTCAAATAAAAAATCTTGCTTCTGTCCACGCTATAAAAGCCCCAGTGGATGGCCCAACCCAGCTTAGTAGTGGATGGGCCAAGTCCAAGGATGTTTGGCTTGTCATAGAAAGAGGAGGGCAATGACCCTTGCTTCTTCTCACTTGTAGTTTTAAAATGGTCCCAAATGACCGGTTTGCATTCTAGGCCAGAGTTACTCTTTTGCAGAATGAATGATATTTTCTTAAGGACTTTTAAGTTGTCATTCACAGCTTATTTTAAAAATGATTTAATGTGTAAAACTATGCTGTTTAGAAGTCCCCAAGTGCATATTTTTTAGAATGGGCTTAAAGAGTAGCTTTGTTTACACTCATTTGCTACAATAGCCAAGAGGGATGTTATTGTGGTCAGAACTCCTTCCAAATGATTTATGAAGGAAAGTGCTATCTGCCTGGTCATCCTTTTAGGATCAAATTCGATTTTAACGATTGATTCACTTGAACTTGCATAGACCCTCTGCCTCACTTTTGAAGTGGGGAAACTACTGTTCGCAGATACACTAATAACTTGTTCCAGTGTGGGCTGGAGGCAGTAGAGTGAGCAGGAGCACAAGACAGGCTATTTGAAAATCTCATCAGTGTCCTGCCTGTAAACTGTAGTGAAACCTCCTTGTCAGAAGAGCTTTTAACTGGCAACAGAAGAAGTGGGCTCTTCCCTCTAGACTTGTGAAAGGATTTGCCAAGCAAATTAATAATCCCACAAAGGAGGAAAGTCGAGGGAGTGTACATGCTATTTTAACTCTGGGGAAGCAGCCAGTCATGTACAATTGGCATGCTAATTATAAATGATATCTCTATTTGTTAACCAGATCCCTAAATAATCTTTTACGAGCAGGGCCACACACAATGACCACATGAGTTAATGTGCATGGTCTCAGGAAATAAAACTACATTGATTTAAAATATTCTCTAATTCAGACTAGACTGAATTAGGAAGTGTTGCCGTGTCGGATATCGTCGTTCATGTGGTGAGAAGTGCTAGCTTACGTGTCCTCATTTTAAAAATTAGCTTTATTCATAAATTTGCCATCATCTACGTCTTTGTGGGGTTCTGAATACTTCTGAAAATCAACAGTCATTCTAACTTTAAGCAGGAAATTGCTTTTTAAAAATCATTTTTCACCAAGAAAAAAAAATGTAACTTTATTTTTTCTAACAGTATCTCCATGAGCCACTCTGTTAGAAACAGCATAGGCGGAGATAAAACTTAGCTGAAAAGGAAATTATCTTGTAAGAATGTATCAAATCAGATTTTTAAGTGACAGTTTTAACCTTTTATGACCTTTTTGGTTGAACTTCCTGGGCATAATCCGAAACCTTCAAATAAACTTTAAAAAGATATCATTTATTGCTTTCATCATTGTAGTGCTTTAGGAATTTTAGGCAAAATGAATGAGACCACTTCAGTATTTCTCAGTAAAAAGGAGCAATTGGTGGCATTGAATATTAGCATAATACCCTTAAATAAAAATGGAAAAATAACTGTGGGTTATATAGCTATATAACTCTGCAAATGCAAAATCACTGTTTGACTTGAGTTGTTTTAACAACTCTCCTGGCCCAAATTAATTCACGTTAATTAGATACAAGCCACCAAGACTATCTAAAGAGTTTTAGGAGGTACACTGCCCGGGCCAGTCATGAGAGAATCAGAATTCTTTTGAATGGCTAAAGCTTTAAATTATTTAAAGTGGGTCATCTTTTTCTGAATTGTAAAACTGGGTTAAACTAGAGCCCACATTCTCAGTGGAGAATAACATTGGACTGAACGTGGGAGTTCTTGACGACTAGTTTCAAATAAAGACGCCGTTCCCTGGGATCCTACAGCAAGCCTAGTTTCATCTTCACCTTGAGAAGTCGTGATTTTCATCCAGCAGAAAGCATTTCATGTGCAGCAGTAATAACAGTGAAATTTTATCTGGTGCCTCAGTAATGTATAGTCATCAATGAACCTAACAAGTATACGTTTTATAAGAAAATCAATAAAAGAAAATGATTATATTGTTGACTGGAACCAGCATCCAGAAATGAAAAATAGAAAGGAAAATATCACTTTGCGTCGGACAGGGTTTCAGCGTTTGTAATGTGCTAGAATGTTCTCTTCAAAGTGATTAGGTATCTATTGAAACAACAGGCAGCAGAGGGATAAAAATACTTCAGCCCTTTTTAAATGTCAAAAACAACATGAAAACCACTATTTCATCCCTAATCTCTTGTTTGAATAAAATGCAGTTTTCTGTCCCATGGAAATTTTACATGTTTGAGTTGAAATGTGTTTTGAGCCACTGTTTGGAAATACATCTGCACATGGGAAAACCTACTCAAATAGTCAGTTGAAAAAAATCAGTGAAGGATTTTATCAGATATACATCTGGAAAACATGTGAAATGAATCTTTAAACCTCTGAGCATTGGGGATCTTGTACTTATATGTCATCTGCTCAGTGTTGTTTCTAGATACAAGAATGAACATACTTGGTGAAGAGTGATTGGTACTTGTTATAAAGAAGAATAGAAAATACTTTAGATTTCAAAGCATATACAACTCAGTTGAAACTATTTTACAAGCCACTTTTCCATTCTGTGGCTCTATAATTCCATCATCAATCATCTCAAATATACTGATTTAAAATTGTAAAACTTGAAATATTGCTTTAAGTTTTGTTATTAGATTTGAAATAGGCCTGGACTATCATAACTGTTTCTAAAATATAAATTGATTTTGACATATTGGTTCTATTAATTTTTGTCTCTTTATTTGGAAAAATTTTATGAATGTATACATAGACACAGTTTTAAAAGACTTAAAATTAATAACAACAACCCCTGACTCAACCTTCCCCTCTGCTGTCCTCTTCAATGGCAATTTGTTTCAACTCTTCTCATTTGTTCTTCTAGTATTTGTGATCACTTTTCTTAAATATATTTTTATAGTGCTATTAAATAAGCTTTTTTTTTTTGGCTTTTGGTGTTATCTATTAGTGACTACCTGGAATGTTGAAGGTTAGCTTTCTTTTCTGCCTTTACTCATTTTGCTTAGACCAATATTCAAAGTTTATGACTATGTCATTATTTTTCACAGCTGAGCTTTATATCTATATATATCTACCATTTCCTTTATTGTATATTTTGTTGTTTCCCCTGGAATTAGTAACTCTCCTCTTTTTCAGTTGCTTAGATTTCAGCTTTTGTTTTTGTTTACCCCCACTTCTTGGAAAGAGGTAAATTTTCTCTCACCGCAATGGAACAGATCAGGTAACCTTTTCCTTGGATACATCCCTCCAGAGTCCTTTTATTTATTTTTTGATTCATTTTGAGACAGAATCTCGCTCTGTGGCCTGGGTTAGAGTGCAGTGACCTTGCCAGCTCACTGATACCTCCAATGCCCCTCCCACCTCAGCCTCCTGAGACATCTCCCTACATATGTGTGCCACCACCCCCAGCTAATTTCCACCTGGCTCTTTACCGCACTCTCCGCTTGCTGTTTGTTGCCCTGGAGGCTCCTTTCACCATCATCTTGTAGATTCCATTTACCTCTCTCTGCGCTGGGTCTGTTGGTTCCTTGACCTCTTATGTTCCTCTTGTTTTCCATCCTTTTGGGTAGTAAGCCTGTAGTCAATTTGTGATAAAATATGCAGTGGTGATACTTTTTTTCCATCTCTACATTTCCAAAAACTATTTTATGCTTTCCTCAAATTGGATCAATAGTTTGGCTGAGAATAGATTTCTACTGTGCTGTTAATTACCCTCAATATTTTGAATGCATGGCTTCATTGTCTTCCAGTTTTTGATTTTGCCGGTAGGATTCCCTGTGACTCCCTTTGTACGTTCTCCTTACCTCTATGCCCAAAGTTTCATGGACATCTGCTATGTTTCCAGAGTTCTGAAATTTCATGATCATGAACTTCCATGTCAGTCTTTTTTTCATTTTCATTTTCATTTACAATCCTGGGTACTTGAAGGGCCCTTTTAATATAGAAACTCGTGTCTTTTTCTTCTGCATGGTCTTTTCCAGTGTTTCTTGATAATTTCTTCCTCTCCTCTTGCCTTGTTCTTCTTTGTAAAGTTACTATTATTCAGAAGGTAGACTTCCTGAATAGGCGAGCTAAACTTTTCATCTTATTTCCTTCACATTCATATATTTACCTTTTTAATTTGATTTCTGGGAATTTTCCTCAACTTTATCTTAGTTTTTTTTTTAACCATTCCTGTGATCATTATCTCTAATAACTCTTTACTGTTTTTTTTAATGCCTTTTAAAATAATTTATAATTTTGCAGATGTTATTTTTTAATGTTTTCTCTCTTATTTTTATCTTTTAATTTTTTTATTCCAGATTGAATATAACGGTACAAAAATTAGGTTACATTGTTTGCATTTGTTAGGTGGAGTCCAAGTTGTAGTTAAGCCCTTCACCCCAAAGGTGTTTGTACCCCTTCGGTGAGAGCACACCAAGCCCCCTCCTGCCTCCCCACTCCTCCTATTTGGATGCAGTCGCGTTTTCCTTTCTGGGTGCACTTTTTCGTCTGTTGGTTTCATATTGGTATTGAGTACGTTGGATACTTGTTTTTCCATTCATGAGATACTTCACTTAGGAGGGCGTTCTCTACGTCTATCCAGGTAAGTACAAAAGATGGATGTTTGCTTTCTTTTCTGTTTTCTTCACGTCTGACTGACCCTCCCTCCCTCCCTCCCTCTTTCCTTCTTTCCTTTCTTCTTTCCCTAGAAGTTAGCAGTGTTTCTTTACTGTCTAACGAGCCTTGGCTGTCTGTTCCATTACACGAGTGAGTTCCTACGGGGATCTGGAAGCTGCGTGCATGTGCCCAAGTTCCCACTAGGCCTCCCTGTGAGGTGACCTAACTGTATTCTTATATTAGAGGAGCATCCAAGCTGTTTGTATTTACTGGTCTCTTCTTTGGCTTAGTAAGTGTTTTTCAGTGGGGAATACTGCCTGGGAGCTATGAGCCAGGCTCCCAACATTCTTGGATTTCATTTGGGGGAGGATACTGTTCTGTGTATAGAGTTTCACTTACTCCTTCATTTCCAATAAGTAAATCCTATGCTCAGCCTTGACTTGCATTCTTGTGCCCTAAGACAGTGTAATTTAACTTTCTCGAGAGTAAACCTCTAGAATTCTGTCCTGTATGTTGCTAACGGTGCTGGCTGGAGAAGGAGACCTATTTCATAGAACTGCTACAGTATACACTGTATGAAGAATTTTAACCAATTGTTTTGTTTTCAGTACCCAGCCCCAGCTCCAAAGGTATCAAATACTCTAATTCTCAAGCCTTTTAGGATTCTGTGGTGCAACTATCCAGGGTGGCCATAAAGTTTGTGTGCAATTTTAAATTACACACTATTTTATTTATTTATTTATTTTATTGAATCATAACTGTGTACATTAGATCAATCATGGAGTACAGTGTGTGGGCTTCATATACAATCTGAGATAATTTCATCCACCTGTTTGACCTAACATTCGTGAGATTTTCTCATTTACTGTGTGAAAACATTTGTGTTCTGCATTTAGTAGTTTTCTTCTGACCCTTCAAAGATGCAACTCAAGTGTGATCTCACCCTTTATCCTCTCTCCTGCCACCCTCTCCCCCTCTTCCCTCCCTCTCCCCTTTCCCCGTCTTCTTGTGCAATAACTGGGTTGTAACTTTCACATGAAAGATATACATTTGCTTCATAGTAGGACTATATACATTGGGTACTTTTTCTTCCATTCTTGAGATACTTTGCTAAGGAGAATGTGTTCCAGCTCCATCCATGTAAACATTAAAAAGGTAAAGTCACCGTCTTTCTTTAAGGCTGCATAGTATTCCATGGTATACATGTACCACAATTTATTAATCCATTCATGGATCCAAGGGCACTTGGGCTTCTTCCATGACTTAGCAATTATGAATTGGGCTGCAATAAACAATCTGGTACAGATATCTTTGTTATAATGTGATTTTTGGTCCTCTGGGTATATCCCAAGTAAAGGAATTATAGAGTCAAATGGCAAGTCTATTTTTAGATCTCTGAGTGTTCTCCAAACATTTTAATTACACACTATTTTAAATCGCCAATGATCTTTATGTCCACCCTATATTTGCTCCCACGGTTCCCCTGCTGATGGCTTTGGTTTTTGTTTGCTTGACTCTGCCAAAACGGTTCTGAATTGTCCACCTGCTTTCCAGCTTCTAGAACTTCATTACTGTCATCTCCTCACCTGTTCTCTTAATCCTTGTGAGTAAATGCTGTTTCCAAAATAATTAATTACCATTTAAGTGGCGATTTGGAGGAGAGTGAAAGCATCAGTGAGAGCATTTGTTGTACCTACTGTGTTTAAACAGAAATGTCCATGTCTCTCTTTGCTTGTCCTTCTCATGTTAAGTAAGCAAGCTCAGGCTTCCAAGAGAGATTTCCTTAAGGCTCGGCCCTATGCCTTTCCTTCTCCTTGGTGTCTACTTTGAAGACCTCATGAATACAAAATCGTGGTCACGCTGCTTACCTCAAAGACTATCTCCAATCTTGTTTTTCATCTAAACTGCAGTACCATATTTCCATCTGCCCACTAAGGCAGGGACTAGGCAGAGGTAACTGAGGTTTCAGGTGCAAAGCTTACAGAGGCACTCACAGTCAGGACTGTGCCACCCGAGACCTTGAGAGTTCGCATCTTCTTAAACTTGGCATCCTGGCACTCCCCACCCTAAACTGGGTCCTGCTGCCTCATACATAGTTCCATTTGGCTGTTTCAATGTCACCTCCAACTCACCATGTCCAGAACCAAGTTTATCATCTTCCATCTTTACTATCTTTTTCTCTTTACCTACCTTTATTTCTAGTTCTTTTCGATGGCACTACTTATCTCCTTGTCAGATTCATTTTTTTCTTTTTCTAGCCCCCTGATATTCTGACTCCATGTTTTATCTGTTTTTTCCTTTTAAAATATGTCTTTTTTCTGTCTTGGTTTTTCATATGTATTCCAAATACTCCCAATAGAGATTGTTAACTTTGGAAGCTTTCAATAAAATTTTCCCTGCTCTCAAATTCCTTACATACTGTTTTCATCACTTCTCTCCTAAAAATCTTCAGCGTCTATTTCCCATCCATTCAAAGCTAATAGGCCTCCTACCCTTTCAAAGCCCTCCTTTATCTGACTGTGCTTCACCTTGAATGAATTCATCTTTCTTCAAGGTTCATCACAGGTCATAACGCCTTCATGAAGCTTTGGGCCACTATTCATTCCTTTATTGACTACTCTGTTTGATTTCCTTCTTTCCCGTCCTGTAGAGTGATTGTCCATTTCACACCTAATTTTATGCTGACTTATATTAGTCCATGGCTCACAGCCATCTTCCATTCCTTCGTCCAAAGCCAAGTTCCACTTCCTCTTCCCACTCGGCATCCACCTCTCTCTCCTTCACCTGTCATCCTAGTTCCTGTCAGTAGCATTTCTAATCTCTAAGCCAGATTCATGTATCTCCTTTATCTGCCCCCAGTGTGATGACTCAAAGCTGTATAACTTTTCCCTGTGAGATATATCTCACGTTGGTATGTGTGCCTGCTCAGCTAGGTGGGGAGTTCCTAAAACTCAGGATGCACACATCAGTCTGGCTTCTTCCAAAGTTCAAAGCAAATAGCAGGTGCTCAAATTCTCCTTGATAAGTAAGAAAAGCTCCCCCACTATTTTACACAAAAGTCAGCCCTAGCAAAGAAGGACTAATTTATTTTTTTATCAGAAGACATCATTTCTTTCTTTTTTTTTTTTTTCTAAAACAGATTATCACTTTGTTGCTATCAGTAGAGTGGTGGGGTGTCACAGCTCACAGCAACCTCAGACTCTTGGACTTAAGTGATTATCTTGCCTCAGCCTCCCAAATAGCTGGGACTACAGGTGCCTGCCACAATGCCCGGCTATTTTTTCTGTTGTATTTGTCATTGTTTTTTGGCAGGCCCAGGCTGGGTTTGAACCTGCCAACCCCAGTGTATGTGGTTGGCACCCTAGCCACTGAGCTATAGGAGTCAAGCCAACACATCATCTCAAAAGAAAGGGATATTGGGCAGTGCCTGTGGCTCAAAGGAGTAGAGTGCTGGCCCCATTGGAGGTGGTGGGTTCAAACCCGGCCCTGGCCAAAAACCACAAAAAAAAAAAAAAAAAAAGGATATTGCAAGGTCACCCTGTCTATATCAGAATCATCATTCAGTATATGCTATTTGTACATTTAGATAAAATGTTTTAAACTGACTGCCAAAATTGTCTTTAAAACCTAAATTTTAGTTATCCAAAATAAAACTCTGGTTACTATGATTATTGCAAAGTTGTGTTTTACATAAAGGTTTATGTAATGTAGGACACCAAGAAACTTCTAAATACCCCAAACTCAACCATCTGGAGCAGGCTGACCCCCAAGTTCTCAGGAGCTCCTTACTCTTCCCCTTTTTTCTTTCTCCTTGGTGAATGCCGGTGGTTTCATCATTGATAACAATAGGGTTGAAGTCAAGAAGGAATGTATAATGATTCTTTGATAAGTTTTCAGTACTTTCAGAATACTCGACCCTATAATTTGTTTAGTTATTCCAGCAATAAAAAACCTATGCAAAATATTTAACTACTTGTATTTGAAAAATGAGAAATTCCATTAGGAAATGGTAAATGGGGTTAAATTAGTGCTTTTCTTGGAATATATGAAGTCTGAATTCAGAGTCGAATCTTGGAGTTTTCCAGCCTTCATGGAAACATTTAATGAGGAAACAATCCATAGTTTTTGGCAATTTTCCTAATTGCTCAGGCCTGGACTCAACACCCTTAATTCTCCTGTTTGGTCTTGCAGTGTTTGTGGTGTTGACCCATTCATCATGAGATATTGCCTCTTTGTTCATTCTTTCTGCCCAACCATAATTAACAGGTATATGCTACCTTTGACCTTGGAGCAATTCTGCTCAAACTTTTATGCACTCAAGAATCACCCGGGGTCTTGTAAACATGAAGATTCTGATTGGGTTGTTCTGGGTGGGTCTAGAGAGCCTCATTGTACAGAAATTCCCAGGAGAGGCCACTGCTGCCCATCTAAGGAACCCGCCTTGAGTAGTAAGGATGTCCATGGTTCAGAAGAATTTATTCATGTCGTCATGTAATTATTTTTAAGAGTAAAAGTGCTGTAGATATGCCAAGCTTCCTTATGTTGAATTGTCTTGATCTCTTGCTGATAATTATAGGTCTGTGATTTTGCACTTTATTTCTACCTCCCAGTGGCCCAGTGGGTACCTTGTTCTCATAGAGAAGGCTGGCATTGCAGATGAGCAAGTTTTCTTTGAACTCACTAGGTTAGTTGCTGACCACCGTTCTCAGGAAGCCAAAGGAACAATTCACAGCCCCTTGGAATCCTTTTCACTTGGAATTTGAGTGTATTTTCAAAGCTATCCAACTCTGAGTAATTGGATCTTTATTTTTAAAAGTGCTGCTCTGAAGTATTATACTTAGCTTTGAAGAATATTCAAGATTTCTACCACTGGGCAGAAAGGCTGCATGTGGACTGCGGAACTCCCTGATTTATGAGGCTTCTCTCTTGCCTGTTCAGCAGGGAGTCACTTGCGAGATACTCAAACAGAAATATGACTCTTGGTGCTAATAAACATTCAGAGAAAAGAGCATGAAATGTGACTGAGAAGGGAACTGAAAAAGAAAATAACATTTTATTCACTGCACTACAGTGAGTGAGATCCACTATCTCCATGAGATCCTGGGTGCCCTTCTTTTGGGGAATAGATATAACAATGTGAAGCCCTGGATCACCAAGTGTTGGTCAAGCAGGAGACACTCAAAGGATGCTTTTGCCTGGTGTTTCACGGGGGTTGATTCATTTTTAAGATACAGATCAGATGGGAATACATCTCCCTTTCCTGGTGAATTTTATTTCATTTTGTTCTTTCTTTTCTGGCCAGGTTGAGTAGCCTTGTGTTTGAGTTGAGAGACATTTTATCTGAACAATATTTATCTACATCAGTTGGGATAGAGACAAATTCTTTCATGCCCACTTTGCTGAATTTTATCACAAATGAGTATTGAATTTTGTCAAATGCATTTCCTGTGTCAACTGATATGATCATGTGATTCTTCTTCTTTAGCTGGTTGATTTATTGGATTACATTGTTTGATTTTTGAACAATGAACTAGCCTTACACACCTGGAATAAATTGCACTTGGTTGTGACATATAATTTTTTAAATATATTGCTGGATTCAATTTGCTTAAATTTTGTTGACAATTTTATGTCTAAGTTCATGCAAGATATTCATCTATAGATTTCTTGTTTGTACTATTTGTCTGGTTTTGGTCTCAGAAAATGACTTATTCACTCCTCTTCTATTTTCTGAAAAAATTGTATAAAATTAGTATTAATTATTCTTTAAATGCAAGGTGGAATTCTCTAATGAAACTATGCAGGCCCAGGAATTTATTTTTTAGAAACTTTTACATTATAAGTTAAATTTCTTTCATGGTTATAAGAAAATTCAAATTATTTCATCTTGGTTGAGATTTGGTAGTTTGGTATTTTCCAGGAAATGGTCCATTTCTCCTAAATGGTCAAATTATAAGTTTAATGTTTGTAGTATCCCAATATTATCTATATTGAAACTTCTGTTTTTAATCCTGACATTAGTGATTTGTGTTTTCTTTCTTTTTGTTCTTATTAGTCTTGCTAGAAGTTTATCAGCTTTATGTTTTTTTAACAACTCCAGCTTTTTGTTTATTGATTTCCTCTATTGTTTTCCTATATTCAATTTAAATGATTTCTTTTTTTTCTTCACTATTTCTTTAGTTTTGCTTGCCTTAGGTCTGTTTTTACCTCCTTTTTCTGTTTTTTTTTTTGTTTGTTTTTTTCTTTTAGGTAGAAATTTAGATTGCTGATTTGAGACCTTTCTATTTTATAATACAAACATATATTTTCTTCTTAGTACTGCTTTAGCTACATTCTACAAATTTATTATGTCACATTTTCACTTTAATTTACTTCTATGCATTTTTAAAATTTCTTTTGATATTTTTATCTGTCACTGTTTGAGATTTTTATCTGTCACTATAGATAGTGTTTAGAGATTTACTTTTTGTCTGTTACTGATTTCTAGGTTGATTTCATTATTGTCACAGAACATGTATGTATGATTTTAATTTAAAAAAATTCAGTTTGTTTTATGACTCAGCATATGGTCTGCCTTGGCATATGTTCCATAGATGCTTAAAGAATGTGTTCCTGCTCTTATTGGTGGAGTTCTGTAAATATCACGCAGATCCTGCTGGTTGTTAGAATTCTTTAGTTGTCCTGTATCTTTGCTAATTTTGTCTAGTAGTTCTTTCAACTGCTAAGAGGAGTGTTGAAGTCCCCAACTGTAATTGTAGCAATATGTGTTTGAACAACCATTCCACATGATACTGATTATGCTGAAGTTTAGGAACAAGTATTTTAAAATACTTGCAAGTCTCAACTTTATGAAAAAAAGCACCTTGAATGCACAGAAAACATGAGTTCTTTTCATAAACTTGAAACTCATTATCTCTGCTCCCCTGTTCCAATTTATCCTCCTAACCCTTAGGTACATTTTTAAAAGAAAATTCCAATTATTTTACTTCCAGGGAAGCTTTCAATGACTCTTTGCTGCCCTTGAGTTAAGTCTCCCTATGTTAGTTTGAGTGGTATGGCCTCCTCTAAAGCACTGTAACTCACAGCTATCCTCGATGGACTCTTCCCTTACATCACACTGTGCCTTCCTTCCCCTGGGTTTTCTTCATGCTGTTTGTTTTTAGCTGGTATGTCCTCCTTCAATATTAATATCTGTTGAATTTTTTTCAGTTTTTCTGACTATGTCAAATAATATCTTCTCATTAAGACTTTGCTTAATATCTGAATAATATATAATTTCTCCCTTCTCTGAATCTCCATGGCAGTTTATCCCTCTCATTTCCATTTTTAATTTATTTTTACATTATCTTTCTTTAGAGTCAGTTGTGATTTTATCTTCTCTCCTCTTTAGATTGAAAGTTTCTTGATGGCAAAGACTCTATCTTTGCATTTCTTGCAGCACAGGGCATGGGTCCTTAAAAATACTTAAAAATATTTCTTGAATTAAATTCTCTGGACAATTAATGACACAATGTGCCAGTGCTTTGTTTTTCTAAAACTAAAGGAGATTTCTAAAGTGAGCTAAGAAAATTTCTTTTAGGCATCCTGAAAACAAGAGATTTTTCCTTTGTAATGAAGGAACATTTATCAGGAATTTATGGTGCTTCTAAAGTAGCCCTTATGTATATTGTAAGGCTGTTTTAGAGTAATGGTATCATAATAAAGTACATGGAAATATAAATGTTATAGCCAGTGCTCATAGTGACTCTAATGTCTAAGTATGTCTGATCTCAAACCTGTTTTTTATTCCCACTACTACTCTCAAGGGATGTGTTTCAGTCCATTTTGTGCTACTATATCAGATAATCTAAGGCTGGATAATTTATAAAGAATAGAGATTAATTTCTTACAGTTCTAGAGGCTAGGTAGTTCAAGATTATGGGGCCTATACCTGGAGAAGGCTTTCTTGCTGTGTCATCCCATGGCAAACGGTGGAAAGTTAAGAGTGTGTGTGTGAGAGAGAGATGGGTTGAGGGAGGCTGAACTCATCCTTTTATCAGAAACTCACTCTAGAGATACCTAACTCCTGCAACAATGGCATTCACCTACTCACAGGACAGGGCCCTCATGACCCATAAGCCCCTCATAGTGGTTCCACTTCTTAACAGTATTAAATGTTAAGTTTCCAACACACGAACTTGAAAACACAGTCAAAACATAACAAGTTGCTTCCCATCTATTGCGGTATCTTCCAAACTTGCCTGAGCATATGGATACCCTGATGCACTCACTAAAATACAAATTATTTGGTCCTATTCAAGAGCTTAAAAGAAAGATCTGGGAATCTATATTTTAACAAGTAACTCCTGTGATTTGAATGATCAGCTCATACCTTCTAATATATATAATTTATCTCTTCAAACCATGATTCATTCATCACATTACTTAATTATAAATTGTCAACTATTTCCATAAATTATTTGTAAATGAGATGATAGCATCTCTCAATGGTTGCTTTTCTAACTGAAAGGGACTTTCATAGTGATCTGAGATATTTATTAATCATAGAATGCTTAGTTTCTTTAATGTGAGCACAAAATGCTATTTATTTTCCTCTACCCACAATACAATAGTATAGGAACAAGGGGAAAAACTCTTTTTACAGTTTAATATACAAATACTACAGAAAGCAATACGGCACCACCTTTCTGTTTTAGGGCAAATTGTAATATACCTCATGTTGTATTATGCTGCAGAATGGACACAAATGCATTTCAGGAGCTTCTGAGAATGTGATGCAAAATGGGTTGTAACTCAACCCATTTTGTGTTTCATATTTTTTCATTGTGTCAGATTATAGATATATTTGGTATCTTTAAATCCATAAAGTACTAGCACGTGGTCAAACAATAAGACTAGTTAAAAAAAAAAATCTTAAGTATTCCAGAAGTTGTAATTGTGTCAGATTTTATATGCTTTTTCCCCCTCCAGCAGATAACATATACTCAAACATATATATGACTTATTAAGTCTTTATAATCATATTTTGGGGGGGGATGAAGGCCTACGAAGCAGAGGCAATATTACTTATATAGCAAAAGTAAAATGATTTCCCTTTTTTGCCAGCTAGTTTTGTATTAAACAAATTCCGGTGGCAGCAAGTAGTAATAGTGTTGGGAACACAAAGCCTACTTTGTCTAACATTCTTGACAAATGCTTGATTGTCCAGAAGAAACCATCTGTATGTATCTGAAATCTTGTAAGATGTGTTGTCACTATTGTTTTCACAAAGAAATGTCTACACGGGAGTGTAGGAGTTCTCTAATGCATTTCTGCAAGTGTTGATTTCGTTATAGCTAACCGGCAGACATAGCCCCCACACGAGCAAAGCAGCGCTGAGTCCTTAAACCCTCACGCTCCAGCCAGGAGGCAGGAGCTGCAGAAGTGGTCTGCTTTCCTCCTCAAACGCAATAATGCCCTTGAAGTGGTGGCTTAACACGTGGGAAATGATGTGAAACTTTAAAAGCAACAAGTCAAATAGATGGCGAGGCTCTAGGGATTTGTAAAGGGATACGGACCTTTCTAGCGCAGATTCCCAGGTCGTCGGTTCAGATGCAGCTGTGCTCAGCTATTACTAAACGAAATTGCACGTGGTGGCCGCCCGGGCCTGCCGCGAAGTGGGACGCGGCTGTCGGTTCCCTGTAAACAGCTGGGAAGCTGAAAATGCAGCTAAGAGAGCCACCGTTTCAGCTGGCACTCATGGAAATTTGAACTCGCCAGGGGACTCAGGCCTCTCCTCTCTACCTTCTTAAAGCACCCTCTGGGCTCTAAAAGCCTGGGACATGCTGGGATAAAGCACGTTCGGTGACCGTGTGAACCGCACCAATTCTGTCAGCCCAGAGGAAACCTTTCATGTGTGAATCCAGCTGGCTGAGAACAGAGCTGGGGGCTAGAGGACTGGCTTCCCGTTTTGACTCTGAAAAAGCCACATCTCTGAGTCTCTGCCAGGCCCATCTTACCCCAGAGAGCCAAGAGACGTCCCAGGTCGTTACCTCCAGGAGGGTGGGTGCAGCCCTCTGATTTAGCTCACTTGCAAGATTTGCACAAACGTACATACCATGTTCACTAGTCTCCAGTTCTATGACACAGTTTTCAGGACTGTGACTGTGCTGGAACCCAGTAGTCAGGCCTCAGCTTCCCATGAAATGACCGTGTTGGAACCCAATAGACAGGGCACAGCTTTCTATGAAATAAAAGAACAGTATTTAAAAGACAAGAAAGTATTCAAATTTGGGGTAGGCAGGTTAGAACTGGGCCAGTCACACCAGGCCTGAGTAGATCCTTCACAGCTGTGAAAACTGACAGAAAAGACCCGTTCCTCTGTGATCTCCACTTCCACTGCGATGTCCACCCTGTGGACCAGAGAGCGTGGCTGGAGGCTGATGAGAGGCCGCTGTGGCTGGGCAGAGACAGCAGCAGCCTGGGCTTCTGGAACCAGGAGTTGTAGTCCTGGGTCTACCAAGAACAATCCTGGATAGTCCCATGACCTCTTTCGAACCTCAGCTTCTCCATCTTTAAAAATGGAAGTTGCCCTAGGAAGGTTTCTGAGCTATGATGCGCTTTCCAAGGTGCTATTTTATTTTATTTTTTTATTTTTATTTTTTTCTTAAAAAAAATTTTTTTTATTTCAGGTTTATGTGATGGTACAAACAACCAGGTCACAATGTTTGCGTTTGTTAGATAGAGTCCCTCTTGTAGTTGTGTCCCACACCCAAAAGGTGTGCCATATACCCCTATATTGTGCCCATTAAGTAAGGGCACTCCAAGTCCCCCAAGGTGCTATTTTAAAAACAGTTGGCGGAAGGTTTCCTCTTGGATTCCCCACCCCCTGCTGCTGGAGGTTCTGTTCCTTCTCTTTTGGCTTACCAGTCTTTCTTTCTTTTTTTTTTTTCTTTAAATACATGTATTTTATTATTCTTCATTACATTATTTCCCCCCAACCCCCCAGGGGTAAAACAGAATTTATTTACAGAAAACACTAAAGCTCCTGGTAGAGGGAGAGAATTCAAGTGGGGAGAGAGGAGCTCTTTCCATATCTCTCCCGGTTTTTCCCTGTCTCCTCCTGTAGGTCTTTAGTCTCAGGGTCTATATAGGTGTATGGGTTCCTTGGCCAGGACACGAATGAATACAGTCCCTTTCGCCAGGGGCAAGGTGAATGAATGTAGCAATGAATGGACACAGTCCATTCATGGAATTGAGGCCTAGGAAATTCACAAGAAATTGACCTAGGCATAGGAAATGGGGGTTCCACATTTAGTCCAAAGTGTAAAGTGAAGGAGACACCGAGGCACAGGTGTGTCCTCAGCAGTTGTCCAGCCTTTTTGGCTATTGGAGCCTCTGGTGGAGGTTGGAG
>CAUYON010046161.1:0-22068 GCA_963573935.1 Arctocebus calabarensis
TGCTATAATTGGGTTTTAGCCTTCATATGAAAGCTATAAATTAGCTTCATATTAGGGCTGAGTACATTGGATACTTTTTCTTCCATTCTTGAGATACTTTGCTAAGAAGAATATGTTCCAGCTCCATCCATGTAAACACAATATTTTTATATTTTCAAGACTGCCTGCAGACTCACATCCACTCTTCCCTGGGTCACAAGGAGGCCAGCCTACATGGCCTATTTAGGAAATGCCAACCTTCATAACCTCCTGAGTCAATTTCTTTAAAAAAAAAATATTATATATATATATATATGCACACACATACACATGCAAACACACACATGAAAAAGAGAGAGAGAAACTTCTTATACAACACACAAGAATGCACACATCCTAATTTTTTCTACATAGCCCTAATATGCCATTTTTGTTTGTTTCCTATTTTTATTTTATCTGAAAACTCAAAATGTTTACTGAATAGTTTTTCTATTAACCTCACATTTTTCCCAAATTAGACAGCCACCCATACAATTCTTAATACTGTTAAAGAAATCTTATTTTATCCACAAAATGAAGGCATTGTGGTTCATTTCCTATTAAAAAGCTATTACTTAAAGTTAAAATTTATAAGTAATAATCATTTACACTGGAGAAGCCTTCCTGAGATTATGTCTGTGATAAAACAAACAAATCAAACCCAATCAACTGAGATGACTACATGTCACATCTTAATCTTCAGAGGATGAAGTTTAGATGGGGAACTCCCAGCTCTCTGTCTGAAGTAAGATGCTGCTGTAATTCCTAATTAATCCAAAGATTGTCATTTCAAAGGACCAGTCATCCATTCAGCCATGTCAAAGTTGAAGTTTTCAGATTTAATTGTCAGTAGGCAACTGCTCACAACGTCCTAATAAAAACTGAATTAAGAAGGGCTTTCTTTGGAGATCTACTAGTATTTAAATGATTATATAAATTATAAATTACTTAAATATTTGTTAGGAGATCCGTATTTGATAAGCATCTATCGTTTCCTGCCTCTGCGTATTAATAATACGGTGATACAGGTTGGCTATTTCCCTCCAAATCTTATCTTGAAACTTGATCTCCATTGTTGGAGATGGGGGCAAAATGGGAACTGTTTGGGTCATGAGAGCAGATCCCTCAAAAACGGCTTTGTGCCCTCCCCATCAGGAGTGAGTTCTCGGCTCTGTTTGTTTCCAGGAGAGCTAGTTGTTTAAAAGAGCACGGGCCCATCCTCCTCTCTCTCCTGCCCCTTCCCTCAGGATGGGACCCGCCTGCTCCCCTCCCTTCCCCCCAAGCAAAAGCTTCCTTAGGCCCCCACCAGAAGTAGATGCTGGTGCCATGCTTCTTATACAATCTGCAGAATAAACTCTTTCCTTTATAAACTTCCCAGTCTCGGGTATTTCTTTGCAGCAACACAAGATGGACTGATACAGACAGGTTCACTGTCAACTTCAAAGCTTCTCAGCTGGCAACCTGGTAGGCCAGGTGTCTAATAAAGCCGCCCACCCTGCCTGCTTTAGCCACGCTATGGTTTTATTTGCTTGTCCTCATGGGCCTGTACATGATATTCTAAGTGTTTAAGTCAGTTTGGCAGCTCTAATAAAGTATCATAGAGTAATAGCTTACAAAAAACAGAAATTTATTTCTCACAATTCTGGAGGCTGGACGTCTTAGAACAGGGTGCCCGCATGGTCAAGTTCTGAGGAGGACATTCTTCTCAGTTGCAGAGGACCTACTTCTTGTATCTTCTAGTAGCTGAAAGGGAGTGGGAGAGCTCTTTGGGGTCCCTTCTTTAAGAGCACTCGTCCCATTCATGAGAGCTCCCCACTGATGACCTAAATACCTTCCCAAGGCCCCACCCCAAAATCATACTGGGGGTTAGATATCAACTGGAAAATCTGGTGGGAAACAGACATCCAGTCCACGAGGCTGAGTGTGTGTGGACACGTACAGAGATACACGTTCACTATAAAACACTTACAGAATAGTAACAGTAATTCCATCAACGTAACCACATACATCCTGTGAGTGCTTCCTACCCGGCAGCCACCTGCTAACTGCTGCACACATGTCATCTCATTGAACACTTACTGCAAGTCTTCGGTAGTTATTTCTGTTATTCTCTTCCATGTGAGGATTCTACAACTTCCACAGGTTATGACACTTACTGAGGGCACTCTGGACAATCAGGGAAGGGCTGACAAACTATAAACTTGGTCTAGAGTAAAATGTTTGAAAGATCTAATGAAAGATCCATGACTTAGAAAGATACTGTGTAACTTTGTAACCTCTGAGGAGGAAACTGTTTAACATATACTATGATAATGTATACTATGTTTCTTAGTTAAAAACTGAGGCAGATAAGATCCAAGTATCAGCCCAGGAACTCACTCCCGAAGCCTTACTTTTTCAATGTAGAAAGGAGATAATAGAATAATGGTTCATGCCGGTAAAATGTTCATATTTTTTTCAGGGACTGTTTTGTATACTTGGAATATTTTAACCGATTTAATCCTCACTATTATAACCTTTGTTTTGCAGATAAAGGAATCTGTGGTGAAACGTGCAAAATAATGTGTCTCAGGTCACATTGAAAGCAAATGAAGCTGGGATTCAAGCCCAAGTGCACCGCGCCGGCCTCAGCCTCAGCTGTTCTGTATACTCTAAGGTAGTTCTTTCCCGAAACCTAAGGACTTTTGAGAGGTTCTAGAAGGTCAAATTGTTTTTTTTTGTTTTTGGTTTTGTTTTTTTTTTTTTAATAAAGAGTCTCACTTTATCGCCCTCGGTAGAGTGCCGTGGCATCACAGCTCGCAGCAACCTCCAACTCCTGGGCTTAGGCGATTCTCTTGCCTCAGCCTCCCGAGTAGCTGGGACTACAGGCGCCCGCCACAACGCCTGGCTATTTTTTGTTGTAGTTTGGCCAGGGCCGGGTTTGAACCCACCACCCTTGGTATATGGGGCCGGCACCCTACTCACTGAGCCACAAGTGCTGCCAGGTCAAATTGTTTTAATAACAATGCTAAGATGTTATGTGCCCTTTGCTCTCTCTCACGTAAGTGTTACACTGGGAGTTCTTCAGAGGTTACTCTGAAGATATTGTGCAAGATATTGTCACAGTTTAAACTCATAAGAGAACATGAGAATCTTGCACTCATCTCTCCACTGAGTCATTAAAGAGAGACTGCAGAAATGCAGAAAATAATCAACTTTTGGAAAATATAGTTATTTTTCTCTTGGAAAACGTTTGCGTTGACAAATAATGGGTTTATTTTAACTCTTTTAAAGGAAAGGAAAAAGTTAACATGAACATTTTCTCAGTTTCAATTTTAATATGACAAGTATTGATAGATATAACCGATAAACAAAAAACTCTCTGTGGTCTTTACTAAATTTCAAAAGAGTAAAAGTTGATAAGAAACTCAAAAGTTTTAAAAAGTGGCTGTGGGGTCACATACTATGTCCTTCAATGATAGCATATTGGAAGGCATTTTTTTTGGTGTGAGGATTAAATAAAATGACCTGTGTAAAGAGTTTAACACACTACCTGGCACAAGAAAAGTGTCCATGAATGCTAAATATTATTGTCATGATTATTAGAGACTAAATAACTTGTCTGAGATCACACTGTTAGTGACAGACCAGAGTCCTCAAAAAGTTGAAATTCTTTACAATAATGTAAAAAGTTGCATCTGGCAATGATGTAATACACTTGATCATCAAATTCACTTCCAGTAAATAATAGAAGTACCACAGAAAAGAGAACTGCCGATAACTAATGCAGTTACTGGCAAGATGACGGAGCATATATCTCCACCTCCATGGGGAGGTGAAAAGACCTGGATTCCAGGCTTGATTCTGCCAGCAACCAAATGTGTAATCAAATTATTGTGTTCATCTGTCTAAACTGCAAGAAATTATGTATCTCTCATGTCCTTCACATTAAAATGACTTAATTTATGTGAAAACTCTCTGAAGTATAACATGGGAAAAATATTTCCCACCACACTTCTCACACCTAAATAAATCCCTAAGGGATTAAAATGTTAATGTAAAAAACTACAACCAAAAGTTACTGCAAAGATATGTAAATGAAATTTTGTATAGTTTTAGGGGGAGGAGAAATTATCCCAGTACGATGACAAGGACCAAACATTTTATAAAAGCACCGATGTTGCATCCAAAAGAAAACAGCAAAGAATTTGTGTGAACTTGGGTTATACAGTGGTTTCTTTGCTAGGACACTAAAAAGCACATGTAAAAAAGAAAAAGAACAACATAGATAAGATGGACCTCATCAAAAAGAACAAGCTTTGTGCTTCAAAAGGAACCATGAAGAAAGTAAAAAAGATAACCAAAAAAAATGAAGGAAAATATTTGCAGATTATATATCTGATAAGAGTCTGATATTCAAAACATATAAAGATCTTTTCCAAGTCAACAAGAAAAAGACAAAGGACTTAAAAAATTAGCAGATTTGAATAGACATTTCTCCAGTTAAGATATACAAATGGTCAATATTTGCAAAGATTTTCAGTATCATTAGTCATTAGTAAAATGCAAGTCAAAATCACTTCACCTCCACTGAAATAGCTGAAATAAAAAACAGACTGATAATAGCAAGTGTTGAAAAGATAGACAAATTGGAACCTTCACCAAATGTTGGTGGAATTGTAAAATAGTGCAACTGCTTTGGAAAACAGGTTAGTAATTCTCAAAATGTTAAACACAGAGTTACTACATCACCGAGCAATTCCACTCCTAGACATTCATTCAAGAGAATTTAAAACATATAACAAACAAAAAAAACTCATGAGAATGTTCATAGCAGTGTTATTGACAATACCATAAAGTGGGCAAAAACCTGCATGTCCTTCACACAAAACACATCTACACAGCTGAATATTATTTGGCAATAAAAAGGAAACAGTACTCATGCAACACAGATGACCCTTGAAAACATTCTGCTAAGTGAAAGATGCCAGTTACAAAAAACCACATACTGTATTATTCTACTTATATGAAGAGTTCAGAGGTTTTCATAAAGGCTGAAAGTAGATCAATGTCTCCAGAAGTTGATGGAAGGAGAAACAGGAAGTGACGGGTAAGCAGGAGAGTTTCATCACATTTTGATGTGATGAAAATGTTCTGAAATTAGATATGGGGTTGGCACGGTGGTTTACCCCCTATAATCCCAGGACTTTGGGAAGTTGAGCAGGGAGGATCTCTTGAAGTTAGGAGTTCAAGACCAGCCTGAGCAAAAGCAAGACTCCATGTCTACAAAACACAGAAAAATCAGCTGGGCATGGTGGCAGGCACCTATAGTCCCAGCTACTCAGGAGGCTGAGGCAGGAGGATCACCTGAGCCTAGGAGTTTGACATTGCAGTAAGCTATGATCACGCCACTGCACTCTATCCCAAGCATCAAAGTAAGATCCTGTCTCCAAAAAAAAAAAAAAAAGAAAGAAAGAAAAGGTAGATAGGATAATGGTTGCACAATTCTGTGACTTTATTAAAAACTCCTGAAATAAAATATACCTTATATCCCAATAAAGCTGTTATAAAAATCTACCAGAGTTCACTGAAGGAAAAATATAAATTTGGAAAGGCAAAAATCACCATTAAAAAAGTAAAATGTTTTTAAACGGTTAAATGGTAGAGACACAAATTGTGTAATTTAATTAGATAGTGTTAATGTCTTCAATATTTAAAGCATATTTACAAGTCAATAAGAAAAAATCTGCAGAGAAAATAAACTCCATAAGAGAGGAAATATAAATGATAAACACATAAAAATGCTCATCTTCACTTGAATTAAAAGTGCAAGTGAAAGTGACATCTTTTTGTTTACTAGATTGACCAAGATTACAAATAGTGACCCTGAAGACTGATATGTGGGGGAAAAGGCTAAGTTAGCAACATATATCACAATCTTAAGAGTATTCATGTTTTTTGACCTTATAATTCCAATTCTATAAACTCATATTAAAGAAGTAATTGGGTGCATTAGCAAAGGTAAATGTGTAAGAATGCTTGTCAGCAGTTTTTATGACAGAAAAATACTAGAGAGAACCTACATAATACATAATTGGAATAGTGATAGTTTTACTGGTATAAAGAAGTTCTTAGCATCCAGTCAGAATAAAGATATATCTACCTATATTTATTGATACAGGGATGTGCTCAGAATTTGTCATCCAAGAGAAGTAAGTACAGAATTGTATACAGAGTCTGACACAAATTTTATACTATATATACATTTATGGATATTAGATATGCATATATTTATAGCATAATTACATATTTATATCATTGAAAGTTATATATTTATTATATTTTTGCAAAGATAATGTTAAATTATTCTTTAGGTTCTAATAATTATGTTATTATTCATAATTATATTCACATATTTATATGCATATAGAGAAAGGTCTTAAAAGACATAAAAATATTAATAGCCATTATCTTTGTATGGTAAGAGTTGAGTGACTTTTTTTCCTTAAATTCTGATTTCACTTATTTTTTGTACAAAATAGACAGCCTGTATGATTTCATTCTTTTAATAGAAGTGTAAGCAGATATTGGAGGACATTGGAGAAGCACTTAGGTTTTACAGAGTCCAACTGAATTAAGACCTGGCTTTGCCCAATGACCTTGGGCAAGTCACGTAACCCTCTCAAGGCTCAGATTCCTCAGGAACCACCTCATAAAGTTGTGATTAGTGAGACAAAGTATTTTATGATCTTATTACAGCACCTTTGTGTAATAAGTATTTAGAAATGTCATTCTTGTTTTTATCGTTATTATTACCATCGATATTAATGTTAATGGTAATTCTTCATTGTTTATACATGCAAGGCTTTTAAACACACATTCATGAATATGGTTGGACCATGCCACACGGGGGCTCCCTTGGTCCAAAAAGTTAGACATCTGCCCATTCCCGTCCAGAAGAAATTTCCCCTAAACCACCATAGCACCTTGTTACTATAGGACATTTTCATTATAATCACCTAATGACTGTTAGTTGTGTATCTTAATGAAAACATCAAAGCCTGTTTAGCTTGAAGCTTAACTATCTGACTATGTAGAAGAAATGACTAAGAATCAAAAGTGCTGTTGCCAAGTATAAACTATTTCAGAAACAAAAAAAAAAAACCTTAACTCTGTGGTCTAACCATAGAATTAATCACCTTTTATAATACCAAAAAGCAATAATATGATAATGTGTTATAAAAGCTTATATATTATTATACAATATAATATAATGTTATAGAATATTCTCATAAAGTTTATATAGTAAGATACAATAATAAATAATATATAATTTAAAATAAGGTATTTTTCTAAGTTCCAAGTAACTGGCTTCAAATGAACCTGTGAACAATATCATATTTCTAATTGAGGGACAGGAGACTGTCATATTATATACAAATCATGTTATTTTACACATTGTATTTTATGTTCACATTTTACATTTTTTATATATCATATTACTTATTATTTTGTGTGTGATGTCTGGGTTTTAACAATAATCTGTTGTTAAGAGATCTAACAATCATTTGATTATTCCTGAGTTGTAGACTTTTAAAGAATATTCAAACATGTACATTAAGCCATGTTTTAGGAAATGACTGACTCTGCTTCTGAAATATTAAACCCATAATTAAAGAGCTACCTCTGATTTCCTTCAAAGGACTAGAGAGGTTATGGGTGTGAACTTTCTTTGATTTCCCCCATGAGGGATTATGTATGACTCATCTCATTAATTTGGGAAAATATCAAAAAGGCAGAAATCAGTGATTTTGCTACCAACTCTCAGACAAAAGGGCAAAGCTAAATTGCTGGGCAGGTTATGTCTACACGTTTGGAGTCCCTCTCCATTCATTATGTTCTCCAAGTAAAGTTTGTATCTTTGGGGTGAAAAGCTCATTCCCAAAGTTGTCCTTTATTAAACTGTTTAGTCTGTGGTGCACGGAAATTGGTTTTTTTAAATTCAGACCAGGATTGTCACAATAGGTCACTGCCACTGGGAAAGCAAAATAAGAATTTTGAGGATATCAAATAAACAAAGGAAAAGCTGTAAAACTTTGCTTTGATGAAGAAGAGTCAATTTAAGGCTGGGCGAAATCTGGCTAATCCAGAACTTCCACGTAAACATTTCAAGACCTAAAAGGGTGTTACAGGCCACTGGAGTCATTAACTCAGGGGGAGGGGATGGGCAATGGTTGAGGGCTAAATTGTTTGCATTAAAAAAATTACGCAGGGAGTAGATTAAAATACAGGCAATCTGATGTTTTTAAAGCCCTTCAACTTTTAAAAACTGATGGAAAACCAATTTGAAAACACCAATGCGTTTCCAGAAATGACACAATCAAATCAATGTTTGGTAAACTAATCCACAACTGTCTAATGACATTGCAAAAAAAAAAAAATTCTAGTATAGAATATTTACTTTTAAACAAATTTGCTGTAGTGCTAAAACAACCATATGTGAAATAAGAAAGAATTAAATAATCCATCTGATAATTCTGCCTTTGAATCACTAATTCAACATTTTCTTCAGTCCTCTAGACCAGCTAATTGAGCAGTTGTTTTGAGTTGCAAAGATACCGATCCCATCTCAATTACAAAAGACAAATTAAGTTGGACAGAAGTAAACTGGCATTGTCAACTCAATGATATTTTAAAGGTTAACATTATTCATTACTAAACTAATTAAGCTAATTGCCTTCTCTGAAATGTAGATTTGCGTCTACTGTAAATGTTCACACTTTATTCCCACAAAGCTAATGCTACAGCTGGAGTTTTTATCAGCAATTCCATGCCACTTTCAAGTTCAATCAAGTTCTGGGCATTTTCCCTGGACAAAAGTATTAGCAAAGCTGCATAGTTTCAACCTTGCCCTTCCAACCGGGTTTTCAGCCCACAGCTGGTTTAGTGGTAATCATCTGAAGAGAGCAGTAGAAGGCCCAGGCCAGGGACTCCCAAAGTGCTCTTCTTTGACTAGCAAAGTGGGAATCACACCAGGCCACTTGGGGAGTTTGGAAATCTGCATTTCTACAAGCTTTGTGAGGTGATTGCCAAGTGGGAATACTGGTGGAGATTCTATTGTCAAATTTGTCACTAACTGGGTTGGCCAGGTTAAATAAACACATAACCTCATGCCTTGGTTTGCCAGATCTATATGGTGAAATAATGCTATTTGCTCCTTCCCCTCCCCTAGGAATATTAAAGAGACAACTTTAGCAGACATATGTTTAAACACAAAAACATGAGCGTTCAAGAGAGCAGCATAACACAGTGGTAAAACACCAGGTTCAGCATTAGAAAAACCCACCCTCAGAACCCAGTCAACCATTTATGAGACTCAATTCTCAAACCTGCAAAAACTAATACCCACCTCACAAGTTAGATTAAAGGAGACAGTATATGTAAAGTACTAGTGTTATGATTGACACATTGTAGATACTCAATAAAGAGTTGAGATTACTACGAATGAGAGGAGTAATAATTTACAGGATTTATGCCAAAAGACACAGAGAAATAAAACAATGTTGGAATAGCTGCTAATATTGTGGGGTTGTTGGTTACTGCTTACCTAGCTTTTCTTGACTGACACAGATTTCAATTGATGGTAACACATTTTGCTTTCAAACAAAGAAACTACTAGATTCAGTTTTCTCTATGAACTTTGGTCACAGTAGATAGCAAATTCTTTTAGCAATCAAGCAATCAACCATCTGCAAGATTGCCAACCACAGATCCTACCCCTATAAATATCCCTTGCAGAGGCAAACACGAAGGGCCTCTCGCAGGAAACACCTCTTACCAGATGTAAGATTCACATTTAACCAGATGCCCTGTTGTTTTTATTTTCCAGCCATAATTTGTTACTAGCGCTCAAGAGGAGGAAATCTCCTTTGGGCGCCATTGGAGAAAGCCTCTGTCAGCGACTTTGAAAGATAGGCTGTGTGCAGCAATGTGCAGCCAGGCACGCAGGATTTGCTGCTCCCCTGGGACTCCAGCCTCTCTAGAGAGGCTCAGACACATCCATGTTGCAAGTGGGCGTGGCACCTGCGGCTCCTCTCAGCCTCCTCCTGCTTCTTTATTACACAGCTCCCCTCTGAGGCCTGGAGGATCCCTTGAGTCTTGTCAACGTGTTACAGGTGAGGCATTTGCATGGGAAGGTGCTGCCATAACGTATGTCAGGAGAGCAAAACAATGAGTGAGCCACAAAGCCTGCAGTTGCTACAGAGCAGCACTCTGAGGACTGGAAAGACCACAGCAATTGGGGTTAAAGAAACCGGGATTTGAATCTCAATTCCAACAGTTTTATCTGTGATAATAATAGGTAATACTACACTTACTGGGCACTCTCTGAGCACAGTATATGTATGACCTCATTTAATCTTCACTGAAGGCACACGGGATAGTGTGATGTGAATGTCAGGTGTCCACGTGACAGGCCCTGGGGTGCCAGGATTAAACATTGTCCTGCTCTGTCCACGAGGGCGTTTCTGAATGAGATTCACATTCAGCTCTGAGGGCTCAGTAAAACGAACTGCCCTCTCCGGTGTGAGTGTGTATCATCCAATCCACGGAGGACCCGAATGGACAGAAAGGTATTGAAAAAAGGAATTGGCCCTTCTGCGTCCCCTTGGCCTGCCTGAGCTGGGACATTGGCCTCCTCTTGCCTTTGAATTGTTTTTGAACCCTCAGCTCCCTTGATTCTCAGGTTTTGGGTGTCAACAGGAATTTACAGCTCTGGTTTTCCTGAGTGTCCAGCTTGCAGACAGCAGATGATGGGACTACTCAGGCTCATAGTCTCAGGAGCCAATTCCTCATAATAAATTTCTTCTCATACACACACACACACACACACACACACACACACACGTATGCACATACATCTGTCTATTTACGTATATGTGTATATTGGTTCTCTTTCTCCAGAGAACAGTGGCTAATACATAGGTATATCATCTTATATCATTACTCTAGTTTTATAAATCAGAGGAACTGAAGAACAATGATATATACTATGAAGAAAAATGCTCTTTTAGTCCTTCAAGTGATTATTCTCCTGTTAAACTACGATGGCCAATTCTTCTGTACAGCTATCAACTACATTCAGGAAGCTGGGAGTCAGAAATGTTTGAGTGATTAATTTCTAGTACAATCGAGGGACACTGGGTCTGCCAGGAAATACTCCCTGCCAAGTGGCACAGAGACATTTGCTAAGGGCGAGTTGTGAGGCAACAGCCCGTCTTTACTTTGCCCCCATCCCTGCGTCACAGCTGCCTCATACCTGCCACCAGAACACGCTTTACCTCCATGTCTCTGTTCACTTTCTAGCCACCAGGTATATCTTTTCTCCTTATTGTCATCTTTCAAAACAATACACAAGTGGTTTTAGTTTCCTCTGGTTGACTTAACAAAGTCCTACAAACTGGGTGGCATAAACAACAGAAATGGATTATCTCTCCGCCTGGAGCCTAGTAGTCTGAGCTCAGGGTCTCAGCAAGCTGGATTCCTTCCGAGGACCATGAGGGAAAAGATCCATTCCACGTGTCTCACCCAGCTTCGGATGGCTTGCTGGCAACCTTTGGCTCATAGATGTGTCTCCAATTCCTGCCTGCATATTTACACAATTTCCACCTGTATTGTCTCCAAACGTTCCTCTTTATAGAGCATTAGTCGTATTGGGGTAAGGGCCCATCCTCTGGCGGTGTGACTATGACTTCATCTTAACTTACTACACCTGCAGCCAACCTGCTTCCAAGCAATTCACTTTCTGAAGTGCTAAGTATTAGGATTTTGACATATGAGTTGGGGGGTGGAGCACAATTCAACCCATAGTGATGCCTCAAATTTTTTCACATCCAAAATTAGCACTTCACTTAAAATTATCCCCAAATTCCGAAGCAGAATGAATTTACCCAAGCCATTCACATCGAATGACTTTCAAGCGCCTTATGGTACGAAGTCCTCCCGTGCTTCCTAGTTACTTGGCGTGTGCGTTTTGCTACTGAAAGCAGAAGTTATCTCTTGTTCATCTCAGTGTTCTCCTCATGAACATCGCCTAGAAGTTGGTGCCTCATCTCTGCATGTGGACTACAACTGTAATTTCCACATTCGGTTTGTTGTTGTGTAAACACTTTTTATTTCTTTGCTTTCCTGCTAGGAAGCTACAACTGGAAATACCCAGAAAGAGCTTTCATGCCCTGGCGATGTGCATCACCACAGAGCTGGGCCAGTAACATGCAGGAACTAATATCCCCTTAACACTTAAACTTGCCTTCAGATTGTATATGAAACCAGCACATTGTACCCCTTGATTGCACTAATGTACACAGTTGCAATTTAATACAAAATAAATAAAAGTAAAAAAAAAAAAAAAACCTAAACTTGCCATGCATGAATTAATGCATTCCTTAGCCCTTTAGCTGACATTTTGGAAGCTTCAGGAAATCCATATAAATAACATTTATCACAAACAAAGCCACTTGTTTCAGAATACCACGCTGGTGTCTTTCGTAGATCGCTACGATGGTGGCCACTGTTCTAAATAATCATTACCTCCAGGGCACTGCTGGACAGGCCCCGGAAGGCCGGATGAGCCCAGAGCCACCATCTAAAGTAGTTTGTTAACATACAAGACCTATGATTATAAAGTTAAGAAAACTGGATGCTCCAAGATTCTGTACAAAGTGAACTAAGCAATGCATTTAGTAAACTAATGACTAACTACAAATGTAATCTAAAACAAAAATATAGTGGAGATATAGCCACTTGAAGATGGGGGATATTGTATAACCTTGTAACCTACGAAGAAGAATCTGTTTAATATACTGTGATGACCAATAACATCGCTGATGCTCACTTTTACTGCGCGAGTATAAATGCAACACAGAGAAACAGAGCACACAGAGCAGCTCCGTGAGGAGGGATCCCCGCTGCTCTGCGGAATCGCTGGCTTTCCTGTAAGTAAGTGAAACTGTCTAACTCTTGTCTGCTTCTCTGTTGATTGGCTTGGGTGGCTCGGGGACGGACTCCTGCCTCCAGCAACAGGTACATGTATATTATTGTCTATTTTTAAAATTATCTACCTACCAACAGAACTCACTAGATTTGCTGCTGAGAATTTAAATTCTCATATTTAATCTTTTTAAATATTTAATTTTTTTAATTTTTTAATTTTTTAATTGCATGCTTTTTGTTGTTGTTGTTGTTGAGGATTCATTGAGAGTACAAAAAACCAGGTTACACTGATTGCATTTGTTGCGTAAAGTTCCTCTTACAATCGTGTTTTGCCCCCCAAAAGGTGTGGCACACACCAAGACCCCACCCCCATTCCTCCTTCCCTCTCTCTGCTCTTCCTTTCCCCACCCTGTCCTACTTTCTCTCTCTGCTCTCCCCTTCCCTCACCCCCACTGTGCAACAAACATTTTAAATGGTAGTAGCTGGAGTTTGAATACCTTCAAAAAGTATTACATTATATTATATATATAATCATATCATTCATATATCCTATCATATCATACCATACCTAGGAATTTCTAGTGATACTACATATATACATAAATCACATGTATTTATATATTGTGATTTTTATATTGTGTGTAGGCATATACACACAAAGAATAAAAATATGTATACACACAAATTCATGGTTAATGGACTAAAGAGGAAAAGAACATATTTTATTAATCACAAGTATCTTGAAGATCCTTATTAAGGAGGCATATTATAAAAGAGTATTTCAAAATTAAAATTCTTAGAGAAAACTGCCAAATTCTGTTTTCCAGAAGACGAGTTTAGTCTCCAGCCTTGTCTGTAAAATGGGGTTTTTACTATGGTGAAGGAAAAACTTGGCCTCTATCTCCTTCTTAGACAGATGTTAGGAATGAAAGAGATGGTAATAAAGTGCTGATATCTCCTTTGGGAGAAAAATACTATACCAAATAACATCATAAGGTAAGTCAAAATATAATTTGACAAAAGGTAATTACCCATTTGGATCCTTTGGCTCTGGATCACAGGGGAGGGTGGGTACAGTAACCTTGAACTAGTGGTCTGGTATAAATTAATAGCTCTCCATTCCAAAGAGCTAATCCATTACATACTGCCTATTGCTATTTCCCTTCTGAATACTTTTGAGTCTTCTTATGAAAGTTGCCCAAAGATCCACATTGGATGCCATCGCATCATTAACAAAGAAAGAAATATTGATCTGCCAAAACATGGAATAGCTAACCTCTCATGTCACCAGACGCCTGGGGAGTAGAAACTGAACATACTCTGAAGGATTCCTTAACTTCATGAAGTTTATCAAGTTGTAAAGATGAACATACGGTATGAAAGGTGGTATAGGTTTATTCATACAAAAGGAAAATCCTATATAAAATACAAAAACCCATTCAAAAATTTAATAAATTGTCTGAAACAAAAGCAATAATGAAGGCAAATCAGAGAAATGCTGAGGTTTAAGTGATTTTGCAAATAGTTATATTCATAATTACTCAAAAATTTCAAAGCAAAGCAGAATTGCTTCTCCACATCCAAAAATTAGATCATAAAGTTCCATGTCTTAAATATTTCTAAAACAGAGTATTTCTGTCACTTGTCTTTCTGAACAGAATAACATTTCCAAAAAATTTTCTCTTTAGTAAGTTAGTGAAATAATACCACTTCATTTGTTATCCCTTATCTTTCAGACTGCAGGAAAAAAGAAATCTTCTTTTCATAAAAGAATTTTTTGCAGAAAGCGTACAACATAAAGATATAAAATCCATAAACATGAAGAAAGGAATATAAGCCTTATTTTCACAAATTATAAATAATGTGGGAAGGCTTCTTTTAAAGGAACTATTGATTCTTAAGATCAAAACAAATATATGCTTTCAAATATGTGTGTGTGTGAATACTTGAGCATATGCTAGTATGCACACGTATATACGTGTATTTGTGAATGTGTGTGTTAGTGTATTTGAGCATATGTCACACATATAAATTTGAGTGTTTTCGTGAGGACACATGTGAATGGGCTAGTTCACTTTCCTCAATCAGATTTATTCTGTATGTTCTGAAATTCTATCTATTGAACTATATAGAATGGATAATAGCTGAGTAGTTCCAAAATTTTACCTGTAATTATTGGAAAGAGAAAAGGCAGCACAAAAAGTCTGAATATCCAGTACCAAAATGTAACTCTTTAATTTGCAAGGACTATGTAACCCTCAATAGGAAACGATCACACCGAAATGCCAAAATTTTCATATCATTCAGGTTTTGAATGTTCTTAGATAATTGGAAAAAGAACTTTATTTTTAACAGAAAATATGTTTTATTTATATTATACTCTTCAACACTAAAGGAACTCAAACCTTAAAGATTCACCCTCTTACTAATTACTATTATGATCATAAATTCTTCAGAAAATAAGTTAAAGTTATTTCAAAGCCAAAGGCATAACTTTATTTTCAATCATTGAGAAAAACTCCAACTGTTTCATTAATGAAATGTTAAGAAAAAAACTTATAAGACAGGAAATGAGAAGGGGAAGCCTTTCATAACAAGACTAATTTAACCTTCTTGACATAATGCCTATAATTAAGCTGCATTAATGAAATTAAATGTAATCAAAACACAGCAAGTGTTTTATATTTGCATTCATAATATTACATCAATGCAAATTTTTGCTGTGGGTTACATTTAATTTTCAAACTCAAAAATAGAAAGGTTCTTTTTAAGAAGCAAACCAGATTACAAAGGCAAATGAAGTGAGAAGCAACGCCAACATAGTTGAGAGATACTTGGCAAATGCCGGTAGATAAGACTTTTCCTGTTAGATCTCTCATAAACAATATAAATCTGAGAAAAGGACTCCCTCGATATCAGAGGCAGCAAAGCCTGCTGCTTAAGAATGTGGGCTGTAGAGTCAGACTGTGTTCAAATCTCATTTCTGTTTCTCTGTTGTTGTTCAGGTATTTAATCTTGGTGACAGTTTCCTCAAGTGATCAAGAAAATGCCATGAAGGCTATCTGTAACAGTACGATCAAAACATTTCTGAATGTATATGAATCATGCCCTATGATTGCACCAATGTACAGAATTATGATTCAATAAAATTATAAAAAAAAAAATGCAGGTAATATTCAGCTGGGCACTGTAGCTTATGCCTGAAATCCTAGCACTTAAGGGAAGCTGAGGCTAGAAGATTGTTTGAGGCCAGAATTTCAAGGCTACCCTAGACAAGGGTGAAATTCAATCTCTACAAAAAGTAGCCAGGCATGGTGGTGCACACCTGTAGTCCCAGCTACTCAGAACACTGAGGCAGGAAGATCACCTAAAGCTCTGTCTCAGAAAAACAAAACAAGACAAAACAAAACAAAAACTACTTTGTAGAGTTAGACATTTAAATGTGTTAATAAATCAAAGCACTCAGATCTGTGATGATTATTGGTATGAGACAAGCTCTCAATAAATTACCCATTATTATTATTGTTACGTCAAGGTTATGTATGCTTGGAATCATTCTACGGTCAGCTCTTAATTTCTTATGCTAGAATGAGTCTTCCACACTGGGGAATATTTTCCCCAGGAATAAAAAAGACAGGATCCTCTTTTGTTAGCCCCCCCTTTCTTTTTTTAATAGAAATTAAGCCAGGCCACAACTGTGAATGTAGCATCAAATGGTGATGATTAGAGCACATGTTTTGCCGGTACCAGAATCAACTTGAGCATAGGCTCTACGAACACAGAATATAATTTGAAGCATTTTAGACAGAACATGGGTCTGACATGTTATCCTACCAAGGACCTTTCTGCTGCACCGATTAGGGTTAGACAAACGTGGTTAGAAACAACAGTGACAGAGAGAAAGAGAGGAGAAGAGAAATAGCGCACAGGCTACAGCAAAATCCTAGTTGCCCAGAATAAATTTACAAAAAGATCATATGGTAAAAATACTTATTTCATAAAAAATTTGGCCTACATATTTTTGAGAGAGAGAGAAGTTTCTTTTTTGTCCTTTATTAATTAGAAGATAGGATAAAAACTCAACAATAATTCCCATCAAACTCAAAAGTGCCACATTTTATTTCATAGCCAGTTACATTCATTTTACACACACAAACACACTAGATTTCTACCAAAATGTTATTATGCAATAATAAAATTTTTACTATTTCCAGAGGGAAAACATTTGAACTTTTTAGCTTCTCTACTTGATAATTATAGGACAGGGGCTCAAAACTCCCTGTCCACTTCATAAGTGGAGTTGGATTACCAATTAAAAATACTTTAAAAATATAATGAAAATATTGCAGATTTCACTATAAGTGCAACTGTGAAAAGTATTTTAATGCCTTTAGAAAAAGAAATGATTATATTTCACGTGTTTGACTCACACTCCCATTGGTAAATGAAATTTAAATAATAACTATGATGAATTTAAGGAAAATCTGCCAGCAGAATAATTTTTCCCACTGAAAAACTAATTGAAAAGATGTCAGATACAAATGTATCCAATGGAACTGTCAGACGTATTATCCTTTCCAAATGCCAATCTAATCCCTTTTCTAACCAATCACAATTAGTCAATAGAGAAATGGTGTAGTTTTTTTAAAAAGCAATAATAACTCAATAAACATTACTTCAATATGAGATACATTTCTTTACAACAGTAGAAATCTGTGGTCTCATCATAACATTCTACACCTCCTCTAAAATTTAAAAGGCAAGGATTTAGGAAAACTATAAAGAAGGAACTACTACAGTCACAACAGGAAACAATTAAGACATGAAAAAGAAACTCCGCAGAATAAGGTCCAAGTAAGGACACGTTTAAGTAATGTCCTTAAGGTGTGAAAAACAGTCATATAATGAAATAATGGGTGGAAGTGGGGATTAGAGACCTGTTTGTTGCTAAAAAAAAAAAAAAAAAAAAAAAATCCATTCTTGAAGAACCTAAAAGCTTTGAGTTAAAAATCCTGATTAGCTTTTAAAAATCCATAAGTATTAAAATCTCATAAAAACTTTGGGTTCTGGGATTCCATAGTCATTCCTGAGATCTGGCAGGAGGTGAAATTATAGCTTAAGTTTGAAGTTAATCAGGCTTTCTCTGTCTGTAGCCAGTGAAACTCTCAAGATATTTAGAAGAAAAAGATCTGGAGATTTGATTTGAGGTAATAAACATTCCAGAAGGCTGTGAAATAAACAAACAGACCACAACTCAATAAACAGTGGAATCACCATGACTGATGTTGTAATGTATAAAGCAGTAAATGTTTCAGGAAGTAGACAAACAAATTAAGGGTTTGTTAATACTATTTTTGTGATACTATATGAGTGATTATTAGTGTTACTAACATTGGAATTATCACATTCATACTTTGATTACTAAAAATACACTTGAAAAGTATACAGTGTATATCGAAAGTACTCTTTAGCTAGTTCTCTCAATTTTCACATGAACTAAAAAACACACACTGGCTGGCAAACTCTTTGTAACCAGCTGATTTAGAAGGTACAAGAAGACATGAATAAAAATTATCTCTCTTTTCTGTACCAATTCATACATCTGAAGCTCTAAAAGGGACATTTCAGAAATAAAGACAATTTTTGCTGACAGATAACTAAAGGATCCAAGAAGACTCATTCTGAGGAAAATTTTGAGGACTAGCCAAAAAGCAATGACTAAAATTTGCTGAACCCTGGAATCTGGGATCAAGGAGGAAATTTGGATATAATCTCTTCCAATCCCTTTGTTTTATAGATGACAAAACTGAAGGGTTGACTTATCTAAATTTACACAACTTGTTAGGAGAGGATAAGAAGGTTTAACAGAAACCAAAAATAAGGTGTTGACATAATAAGAAGTCTCTGAAATGTAAGGAAACTTAAGAACAACACGAATTCTATTTAATCCCACTTGCTTTTTTCCTAAATAGGTACCAACTATTCAAAAGTGCCTTTTCTACCTCATCCGATTTCTATCCCATTTTTAAAATGTTGGCAGAACATCACTTGTTAGAGATTTACTTTTCAACTCCTTTTTTTTCCCCACCACAAATCCTTTTGGAAGGTAAAAGTGGCTGGGGAAAAAATTAATATTGAAGAAAAAATAATGAATCTCTCGGCTCAAATGACCAGATGTTGCCTGCATTCCACAGACAGATATTCATCTTTGCTTCTATAGACTTAAGTTAGAATGATGAGTGTTTGTCATGAAATTATAGATATAAAAATGTCAAAATATACATATTTAAGGTGTTTATAAAGGTTAAAGGAAGTTTGGAGGAACTTATCTTTCTTTCTTATCTCACTGTAGTGATTCCCTAAAGACATTTTTGCCTTGGGTTCCTTTGGGTTCTGCTAATTCAGTGGAGGCATTTAATAAAGAAGACACTTTTTCCTGGGTGAAGGTTACTTTAGGGGGGAGCCAAGAAGTTCACAGATGATTCTGACATTCTTCTTCCTATAGGCTGGCGCAAATAAGCCAACAGATTCTAGAAGCCAAAGAGAAAAAACTAAGTCCGAACATGCAGGAGGAACCTTATTTTCTGTGCTATTCCATCTCCCCACCGTATGTACCTACTCACTCCCCCCTTTTAAACCTTTCAAGTCTCTCCAATTTAAAAACACAGAAACAAAACAACAGAACCCCTTGCTGCTCCTCTTACTTCCTCCCCTATCAGCCCACCTTTCTTCTCTCTGGGATAGACAAACTTGCCAAAATATCTGTCTATGATCACCATTTCTTCATCTGCACTGAAGCCCCAATTTTGAGTCAATTCTGGCTTCTGCCCCTGACACCACACCAAAAACTGGGTCAAGTCACCTATAATCTTCATGATGCTAAATCAAATAAGCACTTTCCAGGCTCTATCTCACGTGATCTCGCAACAGCACTTGGAACTACAGCTTTGTTGAAATAGTCTCTTTCCTTGGTGACCTTGATCCGACCCTGTCCTGTTTTCCTCCCTCCTTTTTTATCATTGAGTCTCTCAGTTGCACGCTCATTCTTCCTTTTCTGGTAATAGAGATTCTGCAGTTCTTGAAGTCTTATTCCTAGCCACCTTGTCTATAGTTTCCCTAGGTGACCTCGTCCACGCCAATGGCCTCAGTTAAACCCTCCCCAAGAATGACTCTCTAGTCTAAAGCATCTTCTCTGTGCTATCATGTCAAAAAGTTACAATTTCGCCTCTAGCCTCCAACCTGATTCTCTTCCACTATCTCCTATCTCTATATAAAGTATGTATGTTTATGTAATTGCATAATCCCAACTAACTTAGCAGTTAGTTACGTGATTCGCCCCACCCCTAGCCTCACTCCTCTCATCCAAGCCATTATCAAACGCTATCCAAGTTGCTCTTGAACCTCTCCACTTTTCCTCAGCTACTCAACCTCACCCTTCATCCTAGCTGTATTATTTTCTTTCTCTTAGAGGACTCAGGGAAAGAGCCCCTAACAGTTCTCACGCCGTTCACTATGAACTTCTCTCTAACCCTAGAGAACCAAAGTTTTTTTTATGATTATGTTATCTACCAATTAAACCCTTCAATGACTTTCTATTGCTCTTAGAATGAAGCTGAAACTCTAAACACGGACTATAATCCCCTACAAGGTCTGGTTTCTGCCTAGTCCTCCAACAATTCCTAATTCTCTCCATGCCTCTTAGTTTCTTTTATGTTCCTTGCATACTCTTATTTCATAGAATCTCCCCTTTGTGTCCCTTTCCTAGACTGTCCTTCCCTCCACCATCCCTCTGGTTAATTCCTTTTCCTCCTTGGTATTTATACTGTTCAGCCTTTACTACCCTTGGGGAAGCCCTGCCTGAATCCCTCAACTAGTTCATACTCTTTAAGTTGCAGTTTGAATTTTCAGCTGTTTGATTTGACTCTTTAATCAATTTCTGCCTCTCCATAAGACCGTTAGCCAAAGGGGGAAGGGATTGCATCTGTTTTTGCTTTTCAACCATCCAAGTGCCAAGAGAGAGGCAAGCACATTGCAGAAGCTCTGCATTTGTTAAACAAAGAAGCAAATGACCAAACTAGAAACTCAAAGTGCTGATGGTTAGAACCTGCGGTTGTTGGAGATCTCATGAAAGAAACAGAAAAAGAATCTATCCAGTCATTTAGGCTGTTATTTTTCCTTGCATGCAATTGATTTTTTTCCATTTCAGCACTCATCGCTAACATGAATAATCTGCATTATTGACCAAACCCTAACTAGGCAAGTCTTTCAGAGTAGCAGCACATGATTTTCCTTCAGGAAGGAATTTGTTGTTCTATTCAATTTAACTGAAAAAAATAAAAAATATAAAAATAAATAAATAAGAAGTGCCTCCTAAGCATGGCTATTACGCCAGGTGCTATGGCACTGGGCTTATTCATTGTTGTTCTATTTTTGAATATACCCAAAGTAGCTCATTTTCACTTTGGACAATGTTTTAAAAGGTCAGATTAGCGATCCAAGAAGAGTGAAAATACTTCCCTGATAAGTGAATTAGAAACAGTGGTTTAATTTTCTTGGTTGCCCTCTCTACAAATATTTAAAAGACTATATTTTCCACAAAAATAAAATGTATTTATGTCCCACAAACGTCCTAACATTTTTCTATAGCATACACTTCTTTTCTCTTTAACATAAAAATTAATAAATAGTAAAACAATTCAAGAAGTAGGCATAGTTAATTCAAATACTTTAGACTCATGGAACTTTGTACTGAAAGATCTAATTCATGTGTGAAACAATTTAAACATGAAATTAAAGCTGAAGTTCTCTTATTTATAATGATTTGTAATAATATTTCCTATGATTTTGTAAGTATCTCATGTTAGGTGTTTATGACTAATCCTAAAAGCATCCTAGAAAATAAAATACAATTTTATAGACTATGCAATTAGTCATATTTACAGAGGAGGAAACTGTAGTTTGGAAATGCTAAGCAGATGACTAAATGAGTTCCAACATGTAGTTAAAAATAAAAGTCATATAAGACCAAAAATCACATTATAACAAAGACATCTGTACTAGAATGTTCATTGCAGCCCAATT
>CAUYON010046165.1:0-36169 GCA_963573935.1 Arctocebus calabarensis
TGTATACCATGGAATATTATGCAGCCTTAAAGAAAGATGGTAACTTTTCCTCTTTCATTTTTACATGGATGGAGCTGGAACATGTTCTCCTTAGCAAAGTATCTCTAGAATGGAAGAAAAAGTATCCAATGTATACACCCCCAATATGAAGCAAATTTATATCTTTCAAGTGAAGGCTACAACACAATTATAACACAAGAAGACAGGGAAAAAGGAGAGGGAGGGAAGGGGAGTGGCTTCACAAAACACAGAGGCTCTTCTACATGAGATTATGAAAGAGAACTTACCAGACGTGCCAAGAGACTCTGAAATTCAGATAGCAAACAGTTTTAGAACCCCAGCAGGACTCAAAGCAAATAAGACATCCCCCGGGCATATCATAATTAAATTCACTAAAGTTAATATACAGGAGGAAATTCTGAAGGCAGCCAAACATAAGAAAACCATAACCTACAAGGAGAAAAATATCAGAATAACTGCAGATCTCTCTGCTGAAACTGTTCAGGCAGAAGAGGGTGGTCATTGACTTTTAATCTCCTAAAACAAAATAACTTTCAGCCCAGGATCCTGTATCCACCTAAACTGAGTTTCATTTATAATGGAGAAATTAAATACTTTAATCACATTCACATGTTGAAGAAATTTGCCATAACTAAACCAGCTCTCCAGGATATTATCAGACCTATCCTCCATAATGACCAGCGCACTCCTCCACCACAAATGTAAACTCACTCAGAAACTTTTGATCAAATTCCAACTTCCACAGTGGTGAAAGGATTAAAAATGTCCAATGGACTTTCGAAGAACTTGATATCCAAAACTCTTCCAGGCTTATCAATGTTCTCAATTAATGTGAATGGCTTAAATGGTCCTATAAAGAGGCACAGGTTCACTGACTGGAATACAAAAACTCAGGCCAGATATATACTGCATACAAGAATCTCATCTTACCTTAAAAGATAAATATAGACTCAGAGAGAAGGGATGGTCATCTACATTCCAGGTAAATGGGAAGCCAAAAAAAGCATGTGTTGCCATCTTATTCACACACAAAATAGGATTTAAACCAACAAAAGTAAGGAAGGATGAGGATTGACACTGCATATTTGTTAAGGATAATACTCAATATGCTGAGATTTCAATTATTAATATTTATGCACCCAACCAAAATGCACCTCAATTTATAAGAAAAACTCTAACAGACATGAGAAAATTAATTTCATCCAGCTCCATAGTAGTCAGAGATTTTAACACTCCTTTAGCAGTGCTGGATAGATTCCCCCAATAAGAAGCTAAGCAAAGCAACTTTAGATTTAAACTTAATCATTCAACATTTGGATTTAACAGACATCTACAAAACATTTCATCCTAACAAAACTGAATAATCATCCTTCTCATTAGCCCACAGAACATACTCCAAAATCGATCACATCTTAAGTCACAAGTCTAACCTCAGAAAATTTAAAAGAATAGAAATCATTCCTTGCATCTTCTTGGACCATCATGGAATAAAAGTTGAACTCAGTAACAACAGGAATCTGCATACTCATACAAAAACATGGAAGCTAAATAACATTATCCTGAATGATAGATGGGTCATAGACAAGTCTAAGAAGGAAATTACCAAATTTTTGGAGCAAAATAACAATGAAGACACTGATTATCAGAACCTCTGGGATACTGCAAAGGCAGTTCTAACATAAAAATTTATACCACTGCAAGCCTTCCTCAAGAGAACGGAAAGAAACGAAGTTAACAACTTAATGGGACATCTCAAGCAATTGGAAAAGGAAGAACATTCCAATCCCAAACTCAGAAAAAGAAAAGAAATAACCAAAATTAGGGCAGAATTAAATCAAATTGAAAACAAAAGAATTATACAACAGGTCAATTTGAAAAGGTCAATAAAATAGATAAATCTTTAGCTAATCTAACCAGGAAAAAGAGTAAAATCTCTAATTTCATCAATCACAAAGGATAAAGGTGAAATAACAACAGACCCCTCAGAAATTCAAAAAATCCTTAATGAATATTACAGAAACTTTATTCTCAGAAATATGAAAATCTGAAGGAAATTGACCAATACTTGGAAGCATGCTACCTCCCAATACTCTGCCAGAATGAAGTGGAAAGGTTGAACAGGTCTTTATCAAGTTCTGAAATAGCATCAATTATACGAAGTCTCCCTAAAAAGAAAAGCCCGGGACCAGATGGCTTCATGTCAGAATTCTACCAAAACTTTAAAGAGGAACTATACCAATATTACTCAAAATTTTCCAAAACATAGAAAAAGGAGTAATACTCCCCAATACATGCTATGAAACAAAAATCACCTTGATCTCCAAACTAGGAAAAGACCCAACAAGAAAAGAAAGTTATAGACCAATATCACCAATGAATATTGATGCAAAAATATTCAACAATATCCTAACAAACAGAACTCAGCAACACATCAAACAAATTATACACCATGACCAAGCGGGTCTCAAGGCTAGTTCAATATACGTAAATCTAGACATATAATTCAGTACATAAACAAATTTAAAAACAAAGACCATATGATTCTCTCAATTGATGCAGAAAAAGCTTTTGATAATATCCAGCATCCCTTCATGATCAGAACACTTAAGAAAATTGGTATAGAAGAAACATTTCTTAAACTCATAGAGGTCATCTACAGCAAATCCACAGCCAGTATCATATTGAATGGAGTTAAGTTGCGATCATTTCCACTGCTTTTTAACATTGCAATGAAAGTTTTACCCATTGCCCTTAGGGAAGAAAAGGTGATCAAGGGTACCTATATAGGGTCAGAAGAGATGAAACTTTCACTCGTCGCAGATGATATGATTGTATATCTGGAAAACACCAGTGATTCTACACAAAACTCTGAGAAGTGATTGAGGAATACAGCAGTGTCTCAGTGTCATAGTATTGAAAGGAGATGAAATATTTTGGAGTTTACCTAACAAAGGACGTGAAAGATCTCTATAAGGAGAACTATGAAATTCTAAGGAAAGAAACAGCTGAAAATGTTACCAAATGGAACCAATGTTACCAAATGCTCATGGCTGGGAAGACACAACATTGTTATTTTACTTCTCAGTAAAGTATCACAAGAATGGAAAAGCAATTATCCAATGTATTCAATACTAATATGAAGACAGTAGACCATCTGAAGCACGTCCACATAAGACAAAAACTTATTTCAATTCAAATTGGAGGGAGGAGTAAGAGAGAGTGGGAGGGGTAGTGGGGTAGGGATGCTCTCACTGAATGGGCACGGGGTGGGGATTTGTAGCACACCTTTTGTATGGGGGACATAACCACAAGAGGGACTCTATCTAACAAAATCAAATATTTTGACCTGGTTGTTTTGTACTCTCATATTAACCTGAAATAAATTTACTTTAAAAAATATTTGAAGGGCCGGGTGTGGTGGTTCATGCCTGAAATCCTAGCACTCTGGGAGGCTGAGGTGGGTGGATTGCCTGAGCTTACATGTTTGAGATCAGCCTTACTAAGATAAGATCTCATCTCTAAAAAAGCCATACACTGTGGCGGGCACCTATAGTCCCAGCTACTTGGGAAACTAAGACAACAGAATCACTTAAGCCCAAGAGTTTGAGATTGCTGTGAGCTATGTTGCCACAGCACTCTACCAAGGGTGACAAAGTGAGACTCTGTCTCAAAAATAATAATAATAATAAAATAAAATAAAAATTAAGGGGTGGTGCCTGTGGCTCAAGGAGTTGGGTTCTGGCCCCATATACTGGGTAGTAGGTTCAAGCCTGGCCCTGGCCAAAACTGAAAAAAAAAATTAAAATACAAACAATGAAACATTTAGTTTTCTCTCTCTTTGATTTCTCTGGAATTTGGAAAACATTTGTAAGTACTCTTAATTTCTGACCATATATGTGCATAAGTTTAGTAAGAATCTCTTTTATTCTATAGGACACAATGAAAGACACTGGTTATTTTACCAAGGTTTTGACTGTAATGACATTTTCAGAGGTGTCCACACTGCTTTAAGAAACTATGATTGACTTCATAAGGCCAATAAAAGGCCCACTGGAAAAACTGGCCAGATACATCTTCAATCACATTTCCTGATCTGTAGTGAGTAAAGAATGTCACTTTCTAGGCCAGGCACAGTGGTTCAAGCATGTAATCCGAGCACTTAGGAGGCCGAGGTGGGCAGATTGCCTACGTTCAATGAGTTTAAGACAAGCCTGAGCTACAGTGAGACTCCATCTCTAAAAATAGATGAGCATTGTGGCAGGGGTCTGTAATCCCAGCGACTTAGGAGACTGAGGCAAGAGAATTGCCTGAGCTCAAGAGTTGGAGGTTGCTGTGAGCTATGGTGCCACAACACGCAACTGGGGGTGACAAAGAAAGACTCTGTATTTTCTTTAAAAGTCACTTTCTGACAGATCCAGGAACTCCACGTTGCTTTGGGACCTGGGTAAAACAGGAATTTACCCAATGCATACAGGTATCTAATGGCATAGACGAAGCCTTAGCTTGAAGAGGCTTTCAAGTCTAATCTGAGATTCCTTATAAAAGATTCCAGAAAAGGCAATTTTAAAAGGAAAAAAAAAATCCTAGATGGTTAATAAGTATTCTTACTGCCCTTTATGCAAGTAATCAGACCCAGTATACTGAGAGTACAGTTTATTTTGGCAAGTAAATTGATTCTGCTATAATTTGTCTTTAATAAAATGGGAAATTAGAGACAGAAAAATATGGTTCAAAGATAAGAAAATATGATCCACCTGTACTAGATGCCAGCAGCCTTATCTGCAATGCCACCTCATAAAATGACACATAGCTATTTGAATAAACTAGTCTGTTCATAGGCATAAGAGACTGGCCAAAGGGTATGGAATTATATATAGTGGTTAGATTTGCTCCAATTTGTTTTTTCTTTCTGCTTCTTAGTCATGAGATAACATATTGAGATTTAATATGAAAAATCTTTTAATTTCAAAGTGGGAACTGAAAAAAATTAAAAATATTTACCCCAAAGCACACATCTCTGACATATTTTGAGATGGCTGCCCCAGTAATAACATTGCAAAAGCATGCTAAAGTGCTTGTCCCAATCTATAGACTGTATGCCAAAAGAAGTGTGATTAGAGATTTGACTTGTCTCTGACTCTAAGACTAATGAGAAACTGTGAAAGCCTTAAGGCTCAACAAAGTTGCTCAACTTGCTAGCCAATGTACTTGCTTCTGTTATGGGACTAGGAGGGTCCAGCCACCTGTAACTGTCAGATAATGAGCACAGATGGGGAAAGATCCACCAATCTTCATTTCTCAGAAGGCTGGGATACTGGCTGGGTGCAGTGGCTCACGCCTGTAACCCTAACACTCTGGGAGGCTGAGGCAGGTGTATTGCCCTAGCTCAAGGGTTCAAGACCAGCCCAAGCAAGAGTGAGACCGTATCTCTAAAATATAGCCAGGCACTGAGGCAGGTGCCTGTACTCCTAGCTACTTGGGAGGCTGAGGCAAGAGAATCGCATGAACCAAGAGTTTGAGGTTGCTGTGAGCTATGATGGGATTTTGGAAAACAGTGAGAGTAGTCTTTCCAAGACTGTTCTGTATTTCCATTTCCAGCATTACAGTTTTAGACATTTGAGTTCAAAGTGAAGAACATGTTAACCCTTATCTTAAACAATAATCCTCCAAACCTATTATCCATAGTAAACAATAATCAGTATAACTCATGATCCAAAATAACATTCCAGGAGCATGATGGCAGATGGGATGGATGGCTAGTGCAACTCTCCCAAACCTTCAGGCGAGAGACAGGCTGGCTGGATCTTCCCCTGCGGGGAAAGTTGGTGTGGACAGGCAGCAAGGGTTGTAGAATGAGCAGCTGGATTTCCGAAAATAAAATCTAACCTAGAGCCGTGGTTTCTGCTAGAGAAATTTTTGTGCCACTGTTAAAGGGGCACCAGCGGCAGCAGTAACCAGCCCCTCCCCCACGGAGGACTGCAGTTCCCAGTTTGTGGGGAAAGTAGGTGTTTTTGTGGAAAGATGAGTGAAGTGTGGACTCCTGAGTGGAAATTTGCGATCAGGGATGGTGCCTTTCAGAGTGGCAGGGGGCTAGACAGCCCAGTAGAAAATTAGGGGGGAAATATCCCTCCCAGGAACACACACATTTGGAAATGGTGGCCTGCCACAGGCACCTTTTTCAGGAACAGCAGGTGTTAACAGATTTAATTTTTTTCAGCATGGGGTTTATTGGTGTAGACTGACAGTTCAGGGTGTGGAGCAACTGGACAGATTGCAACTCTCAAAAGTATAATCTTGAGCCCCAGACTCTGATGAAAAAAATTTCCGTGCTGCTGCTGAAACAGCGGGTGCCAGTGGCAACCAGCCCCTCCCCCACAGAAGATTGCAATTCTGAGTTCACAGCGAAACTAGGCACCGAGTGGAGAAACTGGTGCAGCGTGATCACCTGCGCTGAGTCTGGAGGTCACATAGGGGTGCCATCTTGAACAGGTCTGCCGAGGTTGGGCAGCCAGTTGGAAAACAGACATATTTTGAAATTCCAGAAATGGCGTTGACAGGCACCTACTTCTACAGGCCAGATACCACAGTAATCGGTAATCATGGTTACAAAGTAAAACATGAACCAGGTATAAGCCTGGGAACCACTCACACTGATGTCCAGAAAATATATTGCAATATAAATACATTCCAATTAAAGTTGACCCCTGCGACGTCCTTCCTACAGTTGTATTTTTTTACATATATATATAAGAATAATACTTTGGTGGGTGGTGCTTTTTTTTTCTTCATTTCCTGTTGGAGTTATTGTTAATATTCTTCTAATTTTTTAAATTATTTCTTTTTTAATTAATATATATTATTAATTTTTTTCTTTTTCTTTTCATCCCCTTCTCCTTTTTATGGTTGCTGAGAGTGCTCACATCAGATTTTTAGAGGTTTTATTTTTTTTGTAATTTTTTTTAATTTTTCAATTCTTTTTGATTAACCTCATTTCTGTTCTAGTTGTAATTTGTCTGTATGTCCAGTTGTTTCTGAATGTCTATGCATCTGTGTACTTGTGTGTCTGGTAGCCTATTTGTCTATTTGCTCATTTGGTTTCAACGTGTTTTGTGTTGTGCTGAATTTTCGGGTTGGCTGCATTCCCTAACTCCAACGTACACATTCAACAAGAACAAAGAGGAATAGCGGTCGACAGTTGACTGGAGCCAGCTTTCAACAGAAGCTCCAGTCCAGAGGGAGAGATAATGGCTAGGAAGAACCCAACAAAGACAAAGAAGGGGAGCTGAGCTGAGAGAAGAGATAGAAAACTGCACATCTTCCCTGCGAACGCAAGCTTCAACTCCAAGGAAACAAATTTCACTTACAGATCCCATCCTCAAAAGGATGTGTGTCTGTCCTCTCCCCTAAGAGAGTTGCTGGCTTGCTGTGAGATCTTCTTGCTACTTGTGAGCAATGAACTGAGACTCTCCTCCCTCACTTCACCAGAAGGAATTGCTGGAAGTAGGGACTCCTTCTCCGGAGAGCCCCTGCTGTGAGCCCAGGAATTCCCTTGTCTGGCAGGAAGTTTAAACAAATATTTTCCTTGCCACCTTGAACTTCCGGTTTACCCTTCCCCCTAGCCCGGCGGTCTAGAAGCCCAAACACTGCAAAGACCAGAATGTCTGCACTTCTTGGCTAGGACTGGGCATTGCATAGATGGGGGCAGTGCAGCTGTGCTGTATCTGTGAATCCAGTAACAGGACAGAAAGACATAGAGGGAAAGGTGACTCACCTGGCACTGAGAAAGTGTATCTCAACAGTGAGTGGAGACATGAGTATCTGCACTATGGGTGGAGACCTGGGAACTGCTGAGGTGCACAAACCCAAGAGGAGACACCTACCACCTAACACCTTGTCGGAGTCTAATTTGGGAGAGTCATCTCCTCAACTCGGGAGTCTGCCAGAGGGAACCAGACCTCACCCTGTAGGAGTACCAGAGTTGTTGAACAGTGGCAACAAAGGTGTGGTGGCTGAGGGAGAAGTTCTTTTGCTGTCAGGATATACTCATGTTTAGACTGAGCTCAGGTGGAACTTTCTCCAGCTACCATTGAGTGCCTAAGGCAAGCAGGCATCAGCTGACCCTGCTGGATGGTGGCAGTGGGTGATAACGAGGAGGAGGCAGTGACCCTACTTTGATTCTGGCAGGCACATAGTCCTGGTACCTTTGCTTATTGGAAAGAACAGGGCCCCAGAGACTGGGTTAAAAGAGACTGCTGGTGGGGCTACCAGAGACTGGGGTTACCACAGTCTGGTGGAGATGGGCGAGCAAGGTGGGGAAAGAGCCATCAACCCCCTTGCTTCAAACCTTCCACTAGATGGGCTTTCTGACCCTCGGAGCACCAGAGGTGCTCAAGCCACACTTGAGCTATGAGTAGACTTCTAATATCTAGTTGCTGGAGACCTTTTGAACTCTACAGTTAGAGAGTGGGTGCTGTTTGGGACAATCGATTTGGAACTCTTGAACTGTACAAATCACCTGAGGATCCTTGAAGGTGATACCCAGGTTTTGTTGTAGTGGGAAGGTCTGATTATCCTCTTTCCATGTATTACATGTGGGGGATGGGATGTCCTAGTTGCTTGTATTTTTCCAAAGCAGAGACTTCAACCCAGAGTCACCGATTTACTAGGATTGGACAGAGATCAGCTGAATACAATACAGAGACACCTACCCCCACTACACCAATCAGGCCTCCAGAGTCACCGTCTGTAGTACTGTACAGATCCTTTGCAAAATTGTAAAAGAAAAGCTACAATCACCAGCCCCAGTTTCTTAGTGAAGGGCTGGCCAACCACAACACCAGAAGTCTCTGATCCAATTTCACTTTACTTGCTCATCTAGGTAGACAGTGGAAAACAATCATGGGGTGGAATCAGTGGAAAAACTCTGGCAATATGAATAATCAGAGTATATCAATTCCCCCAAGGAACAATAAGGCAGACACAGAACAAGATTCCATGCATAAACAAATGACTGAGATGTCAGAACTCGAATTTAGAATCTGGATAGCAAATAAGAGCAACAGAATGGAGAAAAGATGGAACTAGAATTTCAAGCAGTAATCCAAAAGATGTCCCAAGAATTCAACCAATTCAAAGACAAAATGACCAGAGTTTGACATGCTGAGACAAGAAGTTGCAGCCCTCAATGATGTGAGAAACACAGTAGAATCCCTCAGTAACAGAATGGAGCAAGCAGAAGAAAGAATTTCAGACATTGAAGACATAGCATTCAAACGCACCCAAATACTCAAAGAGGAATGAAATGGAAGGCAAAAACAGATTATTCTCTCAGACAGCTCTGGGATAACTCAAAGAAAACCAATACTCGCCTTATAGGGATACCTGAAAGTGATGAACTGGCTTCACAAGACACAGAGTCCCTTCTTCTTGATATATAAAAGAGAACTTTCCAGACATGCCAAGAGACTCTGAAATTCAGACAGCAGACAGTTTCAGAACCCCAGCATGACTCAACCCAAATAAGACATCCCCCAGGCACATCATAGTTAACTTCACTAAAGGTAATATGAAGGAGAAGATTCTGAAAGCAGCCAGACCCAAGAAAACCATAACTTACAAGGGGAAGAATATTAGAATAACTGCAGATCTCTCTGCTCACACATTTCAAGCTAGAAGAGGATGGTCATTGACTTTAAATCTCCTAAAACAAAATAACTTGCAACCCTGGATCCTATATCCAGCCAAACTGACTTTATTTTATGATGGAGAAATTAAATACTTTAATGACATCCACATGTTGAAGAAATTTGCTATTACTAAACCAGCTCTCCAGGATATTCTCAGACTTATCCTCCATAATGACCAGCATAATCCTCCACCACCACAAAAGTAAACTCACCCAGAAACTTTCGTTCAAATTCCAACTTCCACAATGGAGAAAGGATCAAAAATACCCACTGGTCTTTGGAAGACTTATCATTATTCTCAATTAATGTGAATGGTTTAAATTGTCCTCTAAGGAGGCACAGGTTGGCTGACTGGATCAAAAAAACTCAAGCCAGATATCTGCTGCATGCAAGAATCTCATCTTACCTTAAAAGATAAATATAGACTCAAGGTGAAGGGATGGTCATCTATATTCCAGGCAAATGGAAAGCAGAAAAAAGCATGTTTTGCAATCTTATTTGCAGACACAATACGCTTTAAAACAACCAAAGTAAGGAAGGATAAGAATGGACACTTCATATTTGTTAAAGGTAATACTCAATATGATGAGATTTCAATTATTAATATTTATGCACCCAACCAGAATGCACCTCAATTTATAAGAGAAACTCTAACAGCCATGAGCAACTTGATTTCCTCCAGCTCCATAGTAGTTGGAGATTTCAACATTCCTTTAGCAGTGTTGGACAGATCCTCCAAAAAGAAGCTAAGCAAAGAAATTTTAGATTTAAACTTAACCATCCAACAGATGGTTTGGATTTAACAGATATCTACAGATCATTTCACCCCAACAAAACCGAATACACATTCTTCTCATCAGTCCATGGATCATACTCCAAAACAGATCACATCTTAGGTCACAAGTCTAACCTCAGAAAATTTAAAAAATTAGAAATTATTCTTTGCATCTCATCAGACCATCATGAAATAAAATTTGAACTCAATAACAACAAGAATCTGCATACTCAAACAAAAACATGGAAGCTAAACAACCTCATGCTGAAAAACAGATGGGTCATTAATGAGATTAACATGGAAATTTCCAAATTTTTTGAACAAAATGACAATGAAGACACATAGTATCAAAACCTCTGAGATACTGAAAAGCTAGTCCTTACAGGGAAATTTATAGCACTGCAAGCCTTCCTCCAGAGAACGGAAAGAGAGGAAGTTAACAACTTAATGGGACATCTTAAACAACTGGTAAAGGAAGAAAATTCCAATCCCAAACACAGCAGAAGAAAAGAAATAACCAAAATTAGAGCAGAATTAAATGAATTTAAAAATAAAATAATTATACAACAAATCAATAAATCAAAAAGTTGTTTTTTTGAAAAGGTCAATAAAATAGATAAACCTTTGGATAACCTAGCCAGGAAAAAAAGACTAAAATCTCTAATCTCATAAATCAGAAATGGTAAAGATGAAATAACAATAGACTTCTCAGAAATTCAAAAAATCCTTAATGAATATTACAAGAAACTTTACTCTCAGAAATATGAAAATCTGAAGGAAATTGACAAATACTTGGAAGCATGCCACCTGCCAAGACTTAGCCAAAAGGAAATGGAAATGTTGAACAGGCCTATATCAAGTTCTGAAATAGCATCAACTACACAAAACCTCCCTAAAAAGAAAAGCCCTGGACGAGATGGCTTCACATGAGAATTCTACCAAATGTTTAAAGAACTAGTACCTATATTACTAAACCTCTTCCAAAATATAGAAAAAGAAGAGATACTACCCAGTACATTCTATGAAGCAAACATCAAATTGATTCCTAAACTAGGGAAGACCCAACAAAAAAGAACATTATAGACCAATATCACTAATGAATATTGATGTAAAAATGTTCAATAAGATCCTAGCAAACAGAATCCAGCAACACATCACACAAATTATACAACAATATCACACATAATTATACAACATGACCAAGTGGGCTTTATCACAGGATCTCAAGGCTGGTTCAATATACATAAATCTATAAATGTAATCTAGCACATAAACAAATTTAAAAATAAGGAACATATGATTCTCTCAATTGATGTAGAAAAAGCTTTTGACAATATCCAGCATCCCTTCATGATCAGAACACTTAAGAAAATTTGTATTGAAGGGACACTTCTTAAACTGATAGAGGCCATTTACAGCAAACCCACAGCCAATATCGTATTGATTGGAGTTAAATTGAAAGCATTCCCGCTTAGATCAGGAACCAGGCAAGGTTGCCCATTGTCCCCATTGTTCCTTAACATTGTAATGGAAAGTTTAGCCTTTCCAATTAGGAAAGAAAAGGAGATCAAGGGTATCCACATAGGGTCAGAAGAGGTTAAACTTTCACTCTTTGCAGATGATATGATTATATATCTAGAAAGCATCAGGGATTCTACTACAAAACTTTTAGAAGTGATTAAGGAATACAGCAGTGTCTCAGGCTACAAAATCAACACTCATAAATCTGTAGCCTTTAAATACACCAACAATAACCAAGCCAAAAAAAATAGTCAAAAACTCTATTCCTTTCACAGCAGTGCCAAAGAAGATGAAATATGTGGGAGTCTACCTAACGAAGGACATGAAAAATCTCTATAAAGAGAACTATGAAACTCTAAGAAAAGAAATTGCTGAACGTGTCATCAAATGGAAAAACATACCATGCTCACAGTAGGGAAGAATGAACATTGTTAAAATGTCCATAATACCAAAAGGAATATACAATTTTAATGCAATTCCTATTAAAGCTCCATTGTCATAATTTAAAGTTCTTGAAAAAATAATACATCATTTTATACGGAATCAGAAAAAACCTCGAATGGCCAAGACATTACTTAGAAATAAAAACAAAGCAGGAGGAATCACGCTACCAGACCTAAGACTGTACTATAAATCGATAGTGATCAAAACTGCATGGTACTGGCACAAAAACAGAGAGGTAGATGTTTGGAACAGAATAGAGAACCAAGAGATAAACCCAGCTACTTACCGCTATTTGAACTTTGACAAGCCAATTAAAAACATTCAGTAGGGAAAAGACTCCCTATTTAACAAATGGTGCTGGGTGAACTGGCTGGTGACCTGTAGAAGACTGAAATTGAACCCACACCTTTCACCACTAACTAAGATAGATTCTCACTGGATTAAAGATTTAAACTTAAGAAATGAAACTAAAAAAATACTAGAAGAAAGTGCAGGGAAAAACTCTTAAATGAATTGGCCTGGGCAAATACTTTATGAGGAGGACCTCTCAGGCAATTGAAGCAGTATCAAAAATACACTACATGGACCTGACGAAACTAAAAAGCTTCTGCATGGCCAAGAACACAGTAAGTACAGCAAGCAGACAGCCCTCAGTATAGGAGAAAATATTTGCATGTTATGCCTCTGACAAAGGTTTAATAACCAGAATCTACAGAGAACTCAAACATATTAGCAAGAAAAGAACAAGTGATCCCATCTTAGGATGGGCAAAGGATTTGAAGAGAAACTTCTCTAAAGAAGACAGGCACACGGCCTTCATACACATGAAAAAATGCTCACTATCCTTAATCATCAGAGAAATACAAATCAAAACTATCTTAAGATATCTTCTAACTCCAGTAAGATTTGCCCACATAACAAAAATCCCAAAACCAGAGATGTTGGCATAGATGTGGAGAAAAGGGAACACGTCTACATTTCTGGTGGGAATGCAAATTAATACTTTCCTTTTGGAAAGATGTTTGGAGAATACTCGGAGATTTAAAAATAGACTTGCCATTTGACCCTATAATTCCTTTACTTGGTATATACCCAGATGACCAAAAATCACATTACAAGAAAGATATCTGTACCAGATTGTTTATTACAGCCCAATTCATAATTGCTAAGTCATGGAAGAAGTCCAAGTGCCCATCTATCCGCAAATGGATTAGAAAATTACTGTACATGTATACTACAGAATATTATGCATCCTTAAAGAAAGATGGACACTTTACCTCTTTCAGGTTTACATGGAGGGAGCTAGAACATATTTTTCTTATCAAAGTATCTCAAAAATGTAAGAAAATGTATCCAGTGTACTCAGCCCTACTATGAAACTAATTTGTAGCTTTCATATGAAGGGTATAACCCAATTATAGCACAAGAATATGGGGGAAAGGGTAACAGAGGGAGTGGGGAGGAGGAAATATGGGTGGAGAGAGGGTAATTGGTGGGACCACACATATGGTGCATCTTAGAATGGTACAGGTGAAACTTACTAAATGCAGAATATAAAGGTCTTAACACAATAACTAAGAAAATGTCATGAAGTCTATGTTAACAAGTTTGATGAGAATATTTCAGATTGTATGTGAAACCAGCACATTGTACCACATGATTGCATTAATGTACACAGCTGGGTGTTGTGGCAGGCACCTGTGATCCCAGCTACTTGGGAAGCTGAGGCAAGAGAATAGCTTAAGCCTAGGAGTTTGAGGTTGCTGTGAGCTGTGACCCCATGGCACTCTACTGAGGATGAAAAAGTGAGACTCTGTCTCAAAAAAAAAAAAGGAAGAAAGTTAGACTTCTGGAGCAAGATGGCAGCCGAGTAACAGCTTCCTTGCAACTGGGGAGAGAAGACTTCAGGCATCTCTGGCTGGTGGGATCTGCCCAGAAACATACCTTTGGGGACACAGGGAGACAGCATGAGACTTTTGGACTGCATGAGGAAGGCAAAAGCAGTGGAGAACTGGCAAATGGTTGCATGTATTCATTTGGTCTAATCCTGCTGGCAGCTGTTTAAGTACAGCAGCAGATGATTGCAAAACTGGAAAGGCCTTACCTGTGAGCTGTTTGGGTTTTTTTGGACTTGGCACTTAATTGAACTACCTTGGGAGAACTTGGGCAAGAGTACAGAGGTCTTTGAGAGTTGTCTAGGGCCCCAGACTGAGCCACCAAGCCAGATGGAGCTGCCAGTGATTGGTTTTGGGATGTGTGGAGTTATTGTGGGAAACTCCACAAGCTCCACCCTCAGGGTCGCAGAACAAGCATCAGGCAGGAGCAAGTAATCTAGTGACTGAGCAGATTAAAGGCAGGGACTGAGATGCCTTGCAGCCTTAGTCCTCAGAGGCACAGAGTGAGATCAGTTTTGGCACACTGGTTAAGTGGATAGCCACTTAAGGAGTGATTCCAGTGCCAAGCGCTTTCCTAGGAAAGCTTCTGCTTAGCCCAGGTTAGCAATTTAAAGTGACTTCTAAGTGGGCTGAGGAGGATTTAGGCTCTCCACCCTGCAGGGTTTGAGAAATCATTAGAGGCCTCCAGTCTTCATTTTGTGCAGCCATATCAGCATTGTGATTAACATATCATACCCCAGAAGATCACCTGTTGCCCAGACAATATTCAACAAGATATATATACTGCTTTGTTTTTGGTTTGGTTTGGCTTTGTGTTGTTTTCTTTTGGTTTTTTTTTTTTTTTTTTTTGTCTTTGTTTTTAATTTCAACATTTTCCCTATAGATTTTACTTTTCTTTTTTTCTTTCTTTTATTTCTTCATTTTCCTAGTTTAAATATAATGTTCCATTGTTGCCTTTTTCAACAATTAGAACTTCATTTTTGGTAATGTTTATGCCCCTATTATCTGGTTTTTCCCCCAATTTTATCCCATAAAGTTTTTGGTTTACTTGTTTCAGTTTGATTTATTGCATTTTTGTCTTTCCTCTCCACTTGGTGGAGGTGGGGTACTGTGCCCAAACAGGCTGGCAAAGAGCTACTGACCTAACCACCCAACCCGGCACCCCCAGAGGTTGGGAGTTCTAAAGGTTGGGTCAAAGTACCCTAATGTACAACTGTATTGCTCCTGTCCCCCTCTTTCTGTGCCTCTCTTCTTTTTGTCAATAGTCACTTCTACCAACCTCCTCTCCTTTCTCCTTTTTCTTTTCTTTTTTTTTCTTTCTTTTTTCCCTTCTTGCTCTTCAATCTTCTCATCTTTCTGTTCCTGTACCAAAAGGACTCATCGAATCCCTAGTCCAGAGTCACAGCAACTTAAAGAACAGGAGGAAGTGAAAAGAAAATTAGGGCAAGGAAACAGATAAAAGAAATAACTCATGAGGAAGAATGAGCAGAAAACTCCTGGCATCATGAAAAAGCAATCCAGAGCAACCCCTCCAAGGTACTGTGAGGTAGCTACTACAGAGGATTCCACCTATAAGGAAATGTTAGAAATGACAGAAGCAGAATTTAGAATACAGATGATGAAAACAATCAAGGAAACAATGAAGGAAACTGCGGATGAAGTGAAAAATAACCAAAAGGAAATCCAAAAACAGATTAAGAGATGAATGCTATGAAGAATATAAAAAGGATATAGCAGAACTGAAGGAACTTAAGTAGTCAATTAGGGAACTTAAAGACGCAATAGAAAGTATCAACAACAGATTAGATCATGCAGAAGAAAGAATCTCAAAGGTAGAAGACAAGGCTCTTGAGATAACTCAATTAAAGAGGCAGAAAAAGAGAGAGAAAGCAGAACGTTCACTGACAGAATTATGGACCTCTATGGAGCGCTCAAACATACGAGTTATAGATATCCCAGAAGGGGAAGAAAATTGACAGATAAATCAAATCATTTACTGATATACAAACATTGAGGAAATTTGCCACAACAAGACCAGCTCTACAGGAAATACTTCAACCTGCTCTACACACTGACCATCAAAATGGATCAACAGCAAGGTAAGAACTCAGAAATTAAAGGACAGAACCTACCTTCCACACTAATGCAAAAGATAAAACTAAGCAATGGTCTCTTACAAAATAAGATGACTAGAACACTACCACACTTATCAATTATCTCAATAAATGTTAATGGCTTGAATTCCCCACTAAAGAGGCATAGATTGGCTGACTGGATTAAAAAACACAAGCCATGTATTTTTTGTCCGCAGGAAACACACCTAGCTTCAAAAGACAAATTAAAACTGCAAGTTAAGGGTTGGAAGAAAATTTTTCAGGCAAACAGGAGTCAGAATAAAAGAGGAGTTGCAATCTTATATTCAGATACATGTAGATTTAAAGCAACTAAAGTCAAAAAGACAAAGATGGTCACTTTATATTGGTCAAAGGAAAAATACAACAAGAAGACATTTCAATTCTAAATATTTATGCATCCAATTTAGATGCTCGTAGATTCTTGAAATAGACCTTACTCAGTCTGGGCAATATGATATCCTATAATACCATAGTAACAGGGAACTTTAATACTACTCTTACAGAGGTGGACAGATCCTCTAAACAGAAATTAAACAAGGATATACGGGACTTAAATGGGACCCTAGAACAACTGTGCTTGATAGATGCATACAGAACGCTCCATTCCACAGATAAAGAATATACATTCTTCTCATCAGCCCATGGAACATTCTCCAAAATTGATCATATCCTAGGACACAAGACAAACCTCAAAAGAATTAAAAGAATTGAAATTTTACCATGTATTTTCTCAGACCACAAGGCACTAAAGTTGGAACTCAACTCCAACAAAAATGTTCAACCCCACACAAAGGCATGGAAATTAAACAACCTCCTGTTGAATGACAGTTGGGTGCAGGAAGAAATAAAACAGGAAATCATTAACTTCCTTGAACAACAATGAAGACACAAACTATGAAAACCTGTGGGATACTGCAAAGGCAGTTCTAAGAGGAAAATGTATGGCTTTAGATGCCTACATTCGAAAAACAGAAAGACAGTGCATCAACAGACTCACTAGCCATCTAGTGGAATTGGAAAAAGAACAATCTAACCCTAAACCCAGCAGAAGAAAACAAATATCCAAAATTAAATAACAGATTAATGAAATTAAAAACAAAAGAATTATTCAGAAAATTAATGAAACAAGGAGTTGCTTTTTTGAAAAAATAAATAACATAGATAAACCTTTGGCCAGACTAACTAGAAATAGAAAAGTAAAATCTCTAGTAACTTCAATCAGAAATGATAAAGTGGAAGTTACAACTGATGACACAGAGATACAAGAGATCATCTCTGAATACTACCCAAAACTCTATGCCCAGAAATTTGACAATGTGAAGGAAATGGATCAATATTTGGAATCACACCCTCTCCCTAGACTTAGCCAGGAAGAAATAGAGCTCCTGAACAGACCGATTTCAAGCACTGAGATTACAGAAACAATAAAAAATCTTCCAACCAAAACTGTCCTGGTCCAGATGGCTTCACACCAGAATTCTATCAAACCTTCAAGAAAGAGCTTATTCTCATACTGCAGAAATCATTCCAAAAATTAAGGAGGAAGGAATCTTCCCCAACACATTCCATGAAGCAAACATCACCCTGATACCAAAACCAGGAAAAGATCCAACTGAAAAGGAGAATTTCAGACCAACTTCACTAATGAATGTAGATACAAAAATTCTGAACAAAATTCTAGCCAACAAATTACAGCTTATCATTAAAAAAGTCATACATCATGATCAAGTAGGTTTCACTCCAGGGATGCAAGGATGGTTTAACATATGCAAGTCCATAAACGTTATCCATCATATTAAAAGAAGCAAAAACAAAGATCATATTATCCTCTCAATAGATACAGAAAAAGCATTCGATAAAATCCAACATCCTTTTCTAATTAGAACACTAAAGAGTATAGGCATACATGACACATTTCTGAAACTGATTGAAGCTATTTATGACAAACCACAGCTAATATTTTACTGAATGGAGTAAAACTGAAAACTTTTCCTCTTAGAATTGGAACCAGACAATGTTGTCCTCTGTCACCATTACTATTCAACATAGTGCTGGAAGTGCTAGCCAATACAATTAAGCAAGACAAGGAAATAAAGGGCATCCAAATGGGAGCAGAGGAGGTCAAACACCCCCTCTTTGTTGACAACATGATCTTATAATTAGAGAACCCCAAAGACTCAACCACAAGACTCCTGGAAGTCATCAAAAAATACAGTAATGTCTCAGGATATAAAATCAATGTGCACAAGTCAGTAGCCTTTGTTTATGCCAACAACAGTTCAAGAGAGGCTAATTAAGGACACAACCCCTTTCACCATAGCTTCAAAGAAAATGAAATACCTAGGTATATACCTAACAAAGGAGGTGAAGGACCTCTATAAAGAAAATTATGAAATCCTAAGAAAGGAAATAGTACAGGATATTAACAAATGGAAGAATATACCATGCTCATGGTTGGGAGGAATCAACATTGTTAATATGTCTATACTTCCCAAAACAATCTACCTATTTAATGCCATCCCTAGTAAGATACCAACATCGTACTTTCAAGATTTGAAAAAAATGATTCTGCGTTTTGTATGGAACCAGAAAAAAAAAAACGTATAGCTAAGGCAGTTCTTACTAATAAAAACAAAGCTGGGGGCATCACCATACCAGATTTTAGGCTGTACTACAAAACCATAGTGGTCAAGACAGCATGGTACTGGCACAAAACACTTTTACACTGATGGTGGGACTGCAAACTAATACAATCTTTTTGTAAGGAAGTATGGAGAACTCTCAAAGAACTCAAGCTAGACCTCCCATTTGATCCTTCAATCCCATTACTGGGCATCTACCCAGAAGGAAAAAAATCCTTTTACCATAAGGACACCTACACTGGACTGTTTATTGCAGCTCAATTTACAACCGCCAAAATGTGGAAACAGCCTAAATGCCCACCAACCTAGGAATGGATTAATAAGCTGTGGTATATAAACACTATGGAATACTATTCAGTGATTTTAAAAAATGGAGACTTTACAGTCTTGTATTAACCTGGATAAAAGTGGAACACATTATTCTTAGTAAAGCATCACAATAATGGAGAAACATGAATCCTACATACTCAATTTTGATATGAGGACAATTAATGACAATTAATGACATGGTGGGGGTGGGGAAGGGGAGAGCAGAGAGAGGGAAGAAGTGAGGTGGGTGGGGTTTTGGTGTGTACCACACCTTTTGGGGGCAGAATAGCATTGTAAGAGGGACTTTACCTAACAAATGCAATCAGTGTAACCTGGTTTCTTGTACCCTCAATGAATCCCCAACAATAAAAACAGAGAAAGTTAACATGTCCATGGGTATTTCCAAACTAACTTGACACAGAACAGAAATTAATTACATGGGACTGAGCAGATTTTTTCAACATTTTCTTTAAAACATTGCTGATTCTTTGTGTTCTGTTTTTCAGAAGTCAAGAAAATCCTTTTTCCATCTCTTGATCTATTTATAGTCTACAGTATGCATTTTTATCATCAGAGAAATGCAAATCAAAACCACCCTGAGATATCACCTAACCTTAGTAAGCTTAGCGCATATCACAAAGTCCCAAAGCTACAGATGCTGGTGCAGATGCAGAGAGAGAGAAACACTCTTACACCATTGGTGGGACTGCAAACTAACACAGCTTCTTTGGAAAATATGGAGCATCTTCAAAGATGTCAAATTAGACCTCCCATTTGACCCACTACTAGGCATTTAGCCAGAGGAAAAAAAATCATTTTATCATAAGGACATTTGCACTAGATTGTTTATCAAAGCTCAATTTACAATCACCAAGATGTGGAAACAACCTAAATGCTCATCAACTCAGGAATGGATTAAGAAATTGTCATACATGCACAGCATGGAATAATATTCAGCCATATAAGAGATGGTGACTTCACATCTTTTGTAATATCCTGGATGAAGCTGTGACTTTATCTCTTTCATATTTACATGGATGGAGCTGGAACACAGTCTTCTTAGCAAAGTATCTCAAGAATGGAAGAAAAAGTATCCAAAGTACTCAGCCCTACTATGAAGCTAATTTATAGCTGCCGTATGAAGGCTAAAACCCAATTATAGCACAAGAATATGGGGAAAGAGGTAAGGGAGTGGAGGGGATAGGATGGGTGGAGAGAGGGTAAATGGTAGGACACACTTATGGTGCATCTTAGAAGGGTATAGGTGAAACTTACTAAATGTAGAATACAAATGTTTTCATACAACAACCCAGAAAATCCCATGAAGATTATGTTGAACAGTTGGATGAAAACATTTCAGATTGTATATGAAGTCAGCACATTGTACCCTATGATTGCACTAATGTACACAGCTATGATTTAAAAAAAAAACAAAAAAAAAAGAGCCAGAGGTCGAATTCAGAGCAAGGAAGAATTGTCTTTAAACAGCTGTACTTTGCACATATCGAAATATGTGGATTCCCTGACTTGTTTACCCAATAGATCAGAGATAAATTGAATTAGAGAGGAAATTAGATTCATTTTCTTATGAAGGTGTACATGTCAGGGGGAAGGAAGTGGAACTTAACATGCACATTGATTTTGAATAATATTTATGCTAGTTGGGAATTGGGCAAGGGGCTTAGAGTAGATATGTATGCTTGTAATTAAAATCTCTAGTTTTTCTACAATTAAAGTGATATAGAGTTACTGCCCCAACCAGAATACTGTTCTTGCAGGTAGTGTGGATGCTGCTGGAAGGACCATGTGATTGGCAGAGAGGTGTGATCCTGGCCTGTACTTCTAGTCACAGTAAATTGATCTGGTATCTTTCTGACAGTTGCATATCTTTTAATGATTCCCTTATATAGTGAGAGAATATGTGGACACTCGCCCTGACAGCCAGTCTCTCATAGGATTCCCCCCACACTGATGCATGTGACAGACGCAACCTCCTGAATGAGGTCCACAGACACCAGCAACCCTTCACTCTGCCCATCTTGGCTCCTCTGCCGCCTAGGGCGGGTCACGGCCCTGGGGGGCAGCTCCTTGATTGCCCTGAAACTGCCACCGCCTTGGCTACTGCCCAGCTCTAGTGATGACATCATAATATTTTGCTGCAAACTGGTTGTGAATGTACCAGGCTGGATATGAATGATCCAAGTACATGTTGTAGGAAGCTGGCCCTTTTACTCTATAAGGACAACTCTTTAGGATTCTCACTCAACTGGGACAGGTGAGAAGTTTCTCTGTAGGAAATGGTAAACATGGACTCACCTTTAAGTAAAAACATGTGGTTCCTGGAGATGGACACGGGGTTGCTTTAGTGAATAAAAACAAATTCTCCCAGGGAAACCCTTGCTTAGCACAGACTCATCTCCCAAAGCTTTACCAGCCCCTAGAACACATTACTAATTTGCAGCAATAGTTTTCCTTCTTTCCTTTTCATACATTTATTCTCTCACTCATTTTACTGTTTAACAGATATTTGCTGGATTCTTGTGGTGATTTTGCCATTTCTTGAAGCATTTCCATAATACAAATGCACAAGATCCCATCAGCGGAAGGGCTGTGGCTCTCCTCCTTGTCTCTCTCCCGCTCCTGGTTTTAGCATTGCTCTTCATTAGGTTGTATGAAGACACAGAGTTGCGAGGTAAATGATCATAAATAGCACATTAGCATTTTTTCTTTCAGCAGACTTACAGCAGGTCAACTTCTAATGCCATGTTTCAAATGGTTGCTGCACATTTGTCTATTCCACACCAGGCACTGTACTTCTGCATTTTTGTCTCATTTAATTTGCACAACACCACCATCTGAGAGGAAATATTGCACCCTTTTGATAGAAGACAATGAGACTCAGAGAGCCCAAACAAGTTGTTCCAATGTACAAAATTAATCAATATCGAGAATAAGAATTAAAATTTACTGATAAAATGAGTGTTGTGTGTAGAATATAGCAGATGCTGAAGATCGTGTTTTATTGCTGATGCTATTTCTAACAGTTATTGTAATCCATTTCTTATGTTCCCCCATATGATAATTTTTCTCGTTCTCACACAGTTGGTTCAAAAATATGATTACAAAGACTGGTTTATATAATCTCAAGACATAATAAGTGCTGTTCACTAATAATCTGAAATAGATGCAATGAAGCGTCAGAAAAACTGACTTTGAGGCATGGTGAGAGAGGCCCTCCCAATGGCACCAGCACTAAAATTAGGGTAAAGGTTCATTTCCAGCAGTAGGTTAAGTATGAAATCAATAACTTCTCATGATTCCTTGGCACATGTCATAAGGTATTTCGATAAACACTGAGGAAGACGTGGCCTTTTGAAATGTCTCTAATAATCATGTCCCCAATGTGAGAGACTTGAATTCAATTGATTCAATTGCTTTTTTAGTCTCTTTGTCCACAAGATTTCTTCTAGGTATTTTATTTTATTTATATTTGAAGAAATCACTATAAGAACAGAATAAAGGAAAATAGGAAGAAGAAAGAAATACAGGTGCTTTCGTTACTTTTCTCCTCCATTGATAAAATTATTGTAATACACCTGGATGAGGAATAGAGCCAGAAGGTCTTTCTTCTAAAGACATTTTGATGTTACATGCAAGAAACAATGTTGATTCATTATGATAGAACATGTAATGCTATTAAAGAACATTATTTTTAAAAGGAATAGAAGAAATAATGGTATTAATATGTCATGAGCTGTCAACAAAAAACACAAAATGCTATGATCAGAACTTAGGTCTGTCTAGAGTCTGGGCCCTGAACAAATGCCCTGCCCTGAATTTTTAGCCCTTCACTAATCAATTCTCAGAGACTGCAATCACCTTCTGGCTTCCTATTAATTATCATCTTAGCAGCTGCAGACAGGAGCAGTATGCTGTTATGGTTTTCACAGCATGCACGGTTGCCTTGATGCTTTTTAACCCAAGCCATTCTTTATCTTGCAGCAGATTCCTTTCTTCCATCTGTAGCTGAGCAGTTTCAGAAATCCCCAGGAGGACTGTTGGCCATGGCATTTGTGGATGTCAGTAATTAAGCTATCTGCTCCAGCTGCAAGCTGTTTGACAACCTGGGTAGTAGAAGGCCAGAGTCCTGTGCAAAGCCTGGTCATAGTGAGAACAGAAAGGTCAGGTCCCCTGGTCGGTTCAGCATACACTGGGGAGCTTGGCTTATCCAGGGTTCGCTCCATGATTTTTTCATCATTCATATATAATTTTTACAAGAAGGTGGAATTTGCCACAAGCCACCTGTCGTGAAAATTGCTTTTAGGTCTTTATTGTCTTTATACACAAAGAAAAACTGCTCTCTCTAGCTGCCATCACGATTCCATTACACAGAATTACACTGGGCACATGGCTGATTCTATTATAGGCCTGCAGTGTGTTTTGTAGCTTGCTCCCGACCTGGACTGGGGTTGGTTTCATGTCACTCATAATTAAATATGCTTTTCCACAGTTTCTATCAAAATCATTTCTGTCTGGACCCTTTAGAAGAGAGAGCATTTGTTACACATTTTAGATTTTTTTACTGTGTGTAGCATCAAAGCACAACTCCAGGAGCCAGAGCTTTCTGCAAAGTATCATCTGGGATTACTTCACAAGGTAGGAAGCTCTGTGCATCCCGTTTGCCTATTAGTTTTAGGTGTCTTTGATAATGCACGTCTCTTGCAGTCACAACTGAAATGCATTCATGATTGGACTAGCAATTGGTGCTGATCCTGTCTAATTATCATTGCATCTCCAACACCTAGCACACCATCTGCACTGAGGCGGCTCTAAACAACGTCTGCAGAATAGATGAATGAGTCCATTGATCGACTATCACTGTTTTTATAATGCCTTTCCGAGATACAGCTTCAGAGAGTGCTCGATGTCTGCTCTTTTCATTTTAATATGCAAGCTCCTTCCTTCATTTACCCAACACAAATACATTTTACATTTACGAAGTGACAGTTACTTCCCTCAAAAGGATCACATCTGGGGTGTGTGTGAGAGAAAGAGAGAAAAAGAGAGATTGAGAATAAGCATCGGCATGGGTGAGATATAAATAGAGCAGCCAACAGGCCATGAGGATCCAGTGTATACATTAAGCACAGGAGCAGTGCAGGGAAGTAAAATACCAAACCCAACCCACACCAGATGATGTCCTGAAAAAGATGACTTTGCCACTAGACTTTTAAAAAGATGAGCTATCCAGGGTGAGGCAAGGCACGTGCATACAAGAAAGAAATGTGTGGCAGAATGAACGACAGGCAGAGGTGCGAGCTTAGCCCACAAGGGTGAGGTGCAGCTGCTGGAGGGAAGCCTGGAGCTTGCCCAACTCCGAAACCTCTGATCCTACCACGTCCCAAGCTGCTAACATTTCTCTGCCAACACTAACCTCCTGCGTGATCTCTCAGCTTCTATTCTTCTATCTAATAGTCTTTTGCACAACAGTTGTCAGAGAAATCTTATCAAAATGCAAATCAGTCACTCATTGGATCTGAAATGTAAGTGGCTGACCGTCTCATTGGAATGGAATCAAAAGTTCTTAGAATGGCCTGCAAGTCTCCAGAAGCTCCAGCTCTGGGCTAGCCCTCTTCTCCTGCTTTCTCTCAGGCTTCCAGCCACATACAAGACTCCTCCTGCTCCCCTAAGAGCACCAAGCACTCTCCCTCCTCAGGACTTTCACACCTGCTATTCTCTTCCGTTAGAACATTCGCTTCCTACACATTCTCAAGACCCTGTTTTATGCTCAAGTGTCATTCAGAGAAGTCTTTCCTGACCATAGTCCCTAAAATTATATCATCATTAGTATTCTTACTTGCCATTGTTTTCTTTGAAAGCCTAACAGCCCACTGTTACTGCACATTGCATTCAATACTTGGTAATGTCCATCCATGCCTCACCAGAAGGTGTGCTCCAGGCTGGCACACTGCTCACGTTTGTAATCCTAGCACTTGGAGAGGCCAAGGCAGGTGGATTGCTTGAGATCAGGAGTTCAAGATGAGCCTGAGAAAGACCCTGTCTCTAATAAAAATAGAAAAACTAGTCTGGCATTGTGGTGGGTGCCTGTAGTACCAGCTACTTGGCAGGCTGAGCCAAGAGAAACTCTTAAGCCCAAGAGTTTGAGGTTGCTGTGAGCTATGATGCCATGGCACATTAGCAAAGGTGACAGAGTGGGACTCTCTCAAAGAAAAAAAAAAAAAGGAAAGAAAGTGTGCTTCACTGGGACAAGGCCATCACCTGCTTTGCTCATCTTAACTCTGTTTCCTAGAGCAGTGTTTGACATAGGTTAGACCATTAGCACACATTTGTGGGATTTATAAATATATGCATGAATGGGAATTTCATTTATTAAGGAGATCCTCCTGTTACATGATTATTACACATGATGCAATTAAAGCTTGAAAATTAAGGGACTAAAGAAATTAAGGGACTAAGTCCCACATCCAGGAGAAACCCTCAGTCCTGGGTAAACCAGAATGGTTAGTTACCCCCAAAAGTCAAAGAGGCTACGGGGCACAATCCTTTTCTCCAACTCATCTATATGGTGGCAATAATTCTCACATGGAGTATTGTCTTCTCTTTTAAAAGTCACTTTGAATGCCCTGTTACCCTTAATACTCTTTATCTTCATCTCCCCTCTGCTCCCTCAAGACCACAGACTCTTCTTAACCTCTCTTAGAACAAGCAAACCAATCTGCTTTGTATGATATATTCATTGGCAACTTTGCTCCTTCACCTTTAAGACTAAAGCTTATGCACAGTCATGGCCATGCTTTCGTCATTCTATTATCCCCTAAAAGCCATGAACCTAGCTAACAATCCATGTCTGCTGAAGGAATTAATCCAGGTGTGCTGTACTTTTGGGGAAATGGAAGATGAGGGCTGACAGTGCTTGGCAAGGGGAAGTGGTGAGATCACATGCTTGTGGCTGCCTGAAAATATTAATCAAGGACAAGCAGGCCACCAGCTCTCAGGTAGGGTATAGAGAATGGATCTTTACTCACAGACATGGTTCTCAGCATAACTGTTATGTCTGCTGCACCTGAAGACTATATTATATGCTATCTCGGGCCCATACACTGTACGTTCCTAAAGTGGTGGGGAAAAATATTATGAAATGCTGTGTCCAAAAATTTTCAGACAAGTATATGCATTTTAAGCCTATACATAAACATAAATATATATTTCCACTAAACGGAAATATAGAATTTTGACCATTGCTATATTGGTGAAAAATTTAAGTCAGAATTTAAAAAAAAAGTAAAGTCCTCGGAGAATTATTCTCCACATGACGCTACATTTTTGGCAAATTTCACCTTGACACTGAAAACTTCATCACCATTTATGGTGTCCTAATGAAGGGATATCTGTGCACATCTCAATCTGTTTCTTCAATCCTTAGTTCTTATATTAGGAGCCTGTTATTATATCCCTGTGTCTGAATGTTAGCTGTTATATTTACGCATGGAAAACAATTGACAACTTAGATTTGGTTGATCAGGGTGGCTGATCAGCAAAGATCAGGGTGGCTGGAATCACTTGTTATGACTTAAATAGTCTTTTGTTGTCAAAACACCCCAGACAAATTAGAAATCACACAGAAACTTTAGTTTCAAAACTCGTAAGGAAAGGATATATATATATATATATATATATCTTAGAATTTTCCTGATAAATTCTTCTTGAGTGTTTTAAGCCATGTGGACTCCACTTTTCCTTTGTGAGTTGTTAGGATGCTTTGACATCAGGTGACCAGATACATCTTCCTTCAGCACAGCCAAGAGAGCTGCCTGCATTGAGAAAGCCAGTCTCCTATTTTTGATACCAGATTATACTCACAACAAGTCCTCTAATCTTTCCATGCCAGTTTCTTCTGAAATGTAAATATGTTTTTTTAATAGTTATTTTGCATAATAGTAACTCTTTAAACAGAGGGTTCGAAATCCCCCCGTGTCCCTGAGTTTTCTATGAGTTCACGAACTGAACAAAAGATACCAATTGGGATTAGAAAGAATGGTTTTGATATAAGAGTAGGCTGGATTTGTTCATCAATAAACCAAGTTTCAAGCAATAGAATGTCACATTATCAAGACACTAACACATATGAGATGATATTCGAGTTCTATACTAGTCTCGACTTAATGCTAAAAATCCTTTACATATTCAAAAAAGCTGCTTTAAGATTAAATCATGAGGACAACGATATCTCCTGATCCAAAAGTATTTCCTTCTTGACCATAGGAAATATTGTATTACTTTTCACATTTCTTCTAATTTTTGATCTTCTAGGACCACGGTTCTCAACGTGTGAGTTGTGACCCCGTTTTAACAATGAAAATACATTGCGGCATTAGGAAGGTTGAGAATCACTGTTCTAGGATAGTCCATTCACTGAAGGCATAATGACATAAGAAGGTGACATACTATGTTTAATGATATGTACATAAAAAATAAACAGAAGGATGAGAATTCTAGCACTAGATCAGGTCCCAGGTACAGAGTCCCAGAGTCCCTGCGTAACACACTCAATCTTCCTCCTGCTTTAGGAGCTAGAATCTACTTTACTCATTCATTATCACATTTACTTAACACCTTTCTTTTTTAAGCAGCCCTGCTTGGAAAGAGATGAATGTATTCAGTGGCTTTGAAGCCAAGGATTTAAGGATTAAATCACAGAATGTCTGAGTGCAATATTCTTCGGAAAGATGATGTAGTGTCTTCAGCTGGAGGCTCTGCATGGTTGAGCAGGTTGGCCTGGAGTTCGCATCACACTGAGGAAAGTGACAAATGGTCTTTCACTTTTGAGTTAAGTATTCCCTGTCTTTACTTAAAAGTTTGAGAATTGCTTTAGCTCTTCTGAGCATATATGAAGCATATATGAAGTAGCAGCTCGCATACCTCTGCTGTGCTCTCTAAAGATCTTCCCAATGGTGGCAACTCCTTGCCTCTGCAGGCAGCTTTACAGTCTGCAGGTCTTTTGAGAGCCATTATGTCCTTTGCACTTTGCTGTAGAGCTGGATACATATCTCCATTCCAGTTTCTCAAGTGAGAAACTGAATATTGGACTGGTTATCTTGACTAGACACAGTAAACATTCAGTCACTGAGCGTGAGTGTGGACTATATTATACCATGTTCTATTTGGCAATTATGGAATAGGCAGGGCATTCCTTACCAATTTTTAAAATACAATATGCTATATTTTATATACAGGGTGGACACGAAGTTTGTATGCAATTTGCTATGTTAAATTATTTTATTTATTTTGTTGAGTATTTTTTTATTTTTCCAGATTAATACGAGGGTACAATTTTTAGGTTACATTGTTCTCACTTCCAGGGTAAAGTTCCATTTGTAGAAGAGCCCCTCACCCAGGGGCCGTGTCATACACCCTCACAATGTGCACAGTAGGTGAGATCCCACCTTATGCCCTCCCTCCTTCTGCTGTCTGTCTTCCCCCCACTCACCCCCCACTTCCCTAATATCCACTAATGGACTATATTAGTGTTTTATTGTTCTTATGTGCATGCAAATATTTATATATTGATTTCATTAGTGTGGAGTACACTGGATGTTTATTATTCCATTCTTGTGATACTTTACTAAGAAGAATGCATTTCAACTCCATCCAAGTGAATGTAAAGGATGTAATGTTTCTATCATTTTCATGGCTTAATAATATTCCATGGTATACCTATCCCACAGTTTGTTGATCCATTCATGAGTTGATGGGCATTTAGGTTGCTTCCACAGCTTGGCAAATATGAATCGATGTTAAATTATTTTAAATTGCACATAAACTTTGTGTCCACCCCATATTATAAATATAATATTTACAATTATATTAATTCATATTAATAGGAATTATAGGTATATTTATATATAGTGAAAGTATAATTATATTATAAACTTTACTGGTAGAGTTGGGAGGCCAAATGTACACAATTTAAATAAAGAAAAGAAAATGTTGAGAAGTCTCTCCAGTCTTCAAGACATTGTATGAGACACAACATTGGCAAAGAGGGTGTTAATGAGGTCTAAGATGTGATAAAACAATGATTCCTCATTCTTCTAATTTTATGAAATTAACATTTTTATTGTAAATAAAATGTCCATAAGCAATTTTCCTAAATCAACAGACCAATACTTCTAAATAAATGTTGGCACTTTTAGTGCATCTGAGCAGTGATTGGTAGGAAAGGTTCAGCTGACAATTACCTGTTCCCATGGAAACATTGGGAACAGGTAATTGTCTTCTACAGCATTGGGCAGTAGAATTAGGCAAGAGTTTAAGAGGTTGTGTGAACTCTCCAAGGCAATGCAGAGAAAAGCTATGATAAAATGATTTCAAAAAATAAGCTTTCACTGTGTATAGAGTTCTGATAGTGTTTTGCTTTCTTGTCCCCAGTCTAAATCCCTTACAAGCACAGATGAAATTCTGTCAAGGTAATGTCTTAAATTCCTAAGTCAGTCAACACACGCTTATTAAATGTCACTGTGTGCAAAGCATAGGACATAACTGTTGTCACAGTGTTTTAAAGGAAATTGACTGCTACTTTTTTTCATCATGTGTTCAATATTTTTGCTGAGAAGGGAAACATAGTTTTACACACATAAAAAATCTACTTACATGGCTCTGAGCTATGTAATAAATTCAATCAATAATTTTCAGTTTTCTAAGGGAAATACTCCCAAACCAATCTTAGGTATTAAAGGTAAATATTAATTATATAGTAGTGGAATTTTTGCTTTGGCCTGCAGGATTTGGAAAAAAATAATAAAAAAAAACCCCACAAAAACCTCCAGGGAAATCCGTATACCATATACTGAAAATGTCAATCCAATATTTTGAAATATTTATAATCTCTCTCTAAGAAAATGATTAAGTTGACATATCTGAGACACTTTCAGAAATTTTAGAGTTGGATGGCAATGTGAGGATATAAAGTAACTTTTCTGAAATTACTTCATTACATTTTACAGTTTTTTTCCAGATTGATTCAGGGTTCCTTTGCAGTTCCAATGGTGAAGGTCATTTATAGGATTTGCCAAGGGAAGGTTTTAGGTAAGATTGTTTCTGAAACACAAAGAGGTTGCTTGAGGAGACTGGATGTAGTGTAAAGAATCATCCCATTTAAAAATCAGCTTGCCATAAAAAATAATGAAATCATGTCCCTTGTAGCAACATGGTTGAAACTGTAGACTATTATCTTAAGTGAAATATTTCAGAAACAGAAAGTTAAATACTGAATGTTCTTACTTATAAGCAGCAGCTAAATAATGTGTATGCATGGAGGAAATAATAAATATTGGAGACTCAGAAGGGTGGGAGGGTGAGAAGAGGGGTGAAAATTTACTTAATAGGTATAGTGAATGACATGCAAGTGATAATCACACTAAAAAGCCCAGACTTTGCATCTATGCACTATATCCATGTAAGAAAACTGCACCTGTACTCCCTAAGTCTACAAAAATTAAAAAAAAAAATGAAAAATAGGGGTGGCACCTGTGGCTCCAAGGAGTAGGGTACTGGCCCTATATACTAGAGGTGGTGGGTTCAAACCCAGCCCTGGCCAAAAACTACAAAAAAAAAAAGAAAGAAAGAAAGAAAAATGGGTGTTCACAGTGGTTTCCTCATATGAGATGTCTCCCATTCATAATTGCTGGGCTCAATGCTCCTGTTTACTCAAAGCTAGGGTATTATTTTCAGAGGTTGCAACAAAAGATAGCACCTGGTGCCACACTAACTTTTTTGCTGATTTGCTCACATCCTTTTTGAAAATCTTCTGTTGTCAAAGACTTCCTCTCACCCTTGTACTCGTGACCACATTATTGAGGTCAAAACTGGAGCTCAATAATGTTTCTTCTGTGAAGAATTTCTGGGATCTTCTCCAGTGTTTGGTTAAGTCACTGATTTAACTCCATAACGTTCCCTATGCTTCTCCATCAATGCTCTCTTATGTATGTATTGCACACATATGGCTGTCTCCCCTCTTAAGGCCCTAGAGCGCCAGGACCACTATCGCAACTCCGTGTTGGTTTGTCACATGTATCAAGAGATTAGGAACATTAAGCAGGTGACATATATCAACAATGAGCTGGGAATTTATTGTAATCAACCAATATGCTCAGACTTGTAATTGCCCAGAGCTTTTTGCTCCATAATTATATGGTTGCCTCAGAGTAGCCATTCAATGATGTTATAATTAGTGGGTAATTAGCTAAAGCATTTGCCGAGATGATGCAGAGCATGAAACATGTGTGCAGGTTGAACTTGAGGACTGATAAACTACTTAGCCAACAGTTTTGTTTAAAAAAAAAAAAACACTCAACAATTTAGCCAATCCATTTCAGAACTCAGCAATTGTAAACTCCTCTCTGGGGTGCACACTCTCCACTTTATTCCACAAATTGTTTTGGGATTTGCCCCAGGCCCGGAATGGAATGTCTACACCCTGGTTTACTACCCCTCCCACACACCTACATTTTAGCCTCCTCCTGTAAGCACAACATTCATCAATTTACAAGGGGGTTGTGCATTCGTGACTGTGGTTAGTGCATGAGGCAGGGCCTACAGAGCACTTGGGGAAAGGGCTGGGAGTGCTTAGACCACTGCTGAGTGTAAATGGCCATTTGGTAAAACAGCCATGTTTCAAACCTGACCTCTTTCAGAATCTGAAACAAGTGCTCTTTATAATGTACTTCTTGAAAAATTGGGCATATAACAAGAGAAGAAGAGACAGGGTGTCTTTGGAAGAGAAAAAAGATCGAAAAAGTATAATGAAAACTAAAAGTAGAGTAGATGTTGAGAAAAGTGATAAGGAATGTTGTTAAAACACAAAAAAATACTTTCAAACTCTGAGTCCTGATCAACGCACGAGCACGCAGTAGATGCTGTGACATCCTCTGGTGTAAGAATTCCTTCCTTTGTAAAAGGACAGTTTTAGGAGCACCTGAGTCATAATCTTGGAATGCTTAGAAGGTTAACTAACTGAGATAATGTATGTGGAGCACTCCGGACTGTACCAGGTATACAGAAACCACCAAAGATTTTGTGTGTGTGTGTGTGTGTGAGAGAGAGAGAGAGAGACAGAGAAAGAGAGACACAGAGAGACAGAGAGAGAGATACATACACAGAGAGAGAGAGAGAGAGAGAGAGAGAATATCTACATAGTTCCACAAGAAAAGGTATCTGGGAAGTTTGAGAAAAAAAATGAAATGGACTCTGCTGCCCATGATGACTCATAGGCTGTGAGTCATGCATGCTCTTGGGGCCAGGACACAGATTCTCTGTAGTGGGGACAGCTGTTCCCTGCTTGCCTCGCCTGGGGCCACTGAATGTTGAGTTCCAGGATCTAAGCCTCTTGCTTGGATTCCATCCTTGCTAAGCCATGTTTGTTTATGATCTGGTTTCCCCCAGAGCCGGGGAGTCACTGCTCTCCAAATGCCAGCACATGAAGCTCTGTCCAGAAGCATCTATATTACTGCTGTAAATTAAAAAAAAAGCTTTCTGGGTTGTTTTGCGTTAACCCCAGGGGTAACTGCTTTGGTAACTCACACTCTGTCAGCCTCCTTTTTCCCCACATTTCTCTTTCATAGTCTCTATTGGCATTTCTTTTACTTTCCAAATAAACTAGTTGCCTTGACATCCTTGCCTCAGAGTGTGCCTTGGGGAAACCGATCCTCGAGCTTCCCCTGGTCTCTCTCCTCCCTGCCTGTCATCTTGGCTCCTTCTCTCACTCACTTCACAAGGCGGGAGACACAGCACCAGCGGGAGGGATGTCACCTATGTACAGGTCAGGACGTAGGGAACAGGAGAGCATCCCTTCAACTCCAATTGAGAATGGTCGTGGGAAGAACGCTGCTCTGTCAGGAAGTGGGTATCAGGGTGGGTGGTGCTTTGATTTCTCTGGCTTACACGAAGGCCCAGGTCCCATGGCTACCAGCCCAGTCTGAAACTCAGCACGTGTGTGACAAGAAGTCCCCAGAGGGAGGGAAGGGGAGTTACCAAAAGGAGAGATGAAGGGCCAGAGCCCCTGGCTTGTGCCCTTTACAAAGACAATGAGACAACAGAAACACAAACAGATTTTAATGAAATAACTATGGATGGCAGTAGATCAGAGGAGTATCAGAAACCCTGGGGCGGGCGCAGAGAAACTCCAATGGAGGGAAACACTGGGCCTCTCCCAACACATTCTCCAACCAGGATTAGCCAGGACCCAGGAGAAACTTCTCCTTTTGGTGGGAAGGTGAACAAGCACACCCCAGCAACCCCTGTCAACACTGTGAACCTCACCATTGGGTCTCTGCAATCCTCCCAGCCTAACCCCAACCAGGAGAGCTGCGTGAAGCCCACATGGGAATTAGCGCCTGAGCTGCTCAGAGCAGTGATACACCCAATACCTGGGCTGAAGTGGCATCCTGCATCCCAGGGAGAGCCTGCCGGAGCTAGCCAGACAGTCCTAGCCCCAGGCCAGAGCTGCAGTGGCCAACTGTCCCCTGGGTAGACAGTCGATGCCCTGGGAGAGTTAAGCAGTGGCACGTTTCTGGCTGAAATGATATGATCCCCTGCCTTCCAGGGAACAGACAGGGGCTGAACTGCTAAGATCCCCTGCCTTCCAGGGAACAGATAGTGGCTGAACTTCTGGGATCCCAGCCTGCCAGGGAACAGATGGCAGCTGAACTTTTAAGATCCCCAGCCTTCCAGGGGACAGACAGTGGCTGAACTGCTGAGATCTCCTGCCTTTCAGGGGCCAGACAGTGGCTAAACTGAGACCCCCTGCCCTATAGGGCGAGCAACTCTAGTACCATGACTCCTTGCATCTGGAAGAGCCCCAAGTCCCCTGGAGCCTGAGCCTCAGAGACACCTTCTCCCTGAGACATGCAGTCATCACTGTGCACTTCCTTGTGCCTCCTCCCAGGGCCCAAATGACATTCTGGGGTAATTGCCTGCTGTAGCACGTGGCCTCACAGTGTCTGCTAAGCACTTCCATCTCAGGGTCTAGAGTCCTAATATATAGTACCTTACCTTTGGGATGTGAACTACCACTGAGTCCTATTGGCTCAGGTTCCTGAATTGCTGCTGTATCCTGTTCCCCAACTCCAAACTCCAGAGGACTTCTTCCCCAGAGTTGAGCCCTTTTGTGCCCTACCTCCCACCCCTGGTAGAATCACAGCTACAGTTTGGCCCCCTGGTCCCGGCTACCACATATGCTTCGGTCACAAATCTTGGCTATATGAGCACCCTACATCCAAACCTACCACAGACAGCAAACCTGCACCCTGGGATACTAGTGCTGTAATAGGGTCATGAAACCTTAAGCATCGGATCTCAGCCCTACAGCCACTCTGAGCACCGGCCCTGGGAGCCCAGAACCACTGCAACCGCTTCTAGGTTGTGTCAGACTTAACATCTGTGCTAGGGCTCCCCACTGTGTCCCCAGCAGAATAGAAGAAACTGAGAAGCCCTTGACACTGAAAATATTAACAACCTAGGCTACCACTGCCACAAAATTCTATAGCTTAGGCTACTATGGCCTGAGATGCCCCCAGTTGCTGCTGATACTGAACACAGCTGAAGAGGCTGCATGGAGAATATAGCACCACTGCATTTATCTGGAGACAGAGTCATCACATGCTCCCAACAAGCACATGAAAACCAAACCCTACTACAGTCTTTGTCTATGAAAGCCACTCTAGAAAGTTTGGAAGAGGCAATTGTTTGATCAAATCTATAGACATTAACTCAGGGACACAAGAAAAATGAAAAAGCTGTAATATGACATCCCCAAAGGAATACAATGAATGTCAAGATGCAGAATTCAATGAAAAGGAAAAATCAAAGAATAGCCAAAAAAGGAATTCAAAATACTATTCTTAGGACAATTTAGCAAGATACAGGAAAAATGCACAGAATTCAATGGCATCAGGACACACAATTCACAGTGTGAAATTATCCAAAGGAACAAACAGAAATACTGTAGCTGAAAAATTTAATGAACAAAATAAAAAAATACATCAGAGAGCTTCAAAAGTAGGCTTGATCCAGCACAGGAATCACTAAATTTGAAAATACATCATTTGAATTTCCTCAGTCAGAGTAACAAAAAAGAAGTGTAAACCCTATGAGACTTAAAGGGGACTCCGTGAAGTGAATAAACATTGACATTAAGGGATTTTTAGAAAGAGAAGAAAAAAGGTATGGAAACCCTATGTAATAAGAGAATATGTAAAAACTTCTCATGTCTAGAAAAAGATATGTACATCTAGGTTCAGAAAGCTCTACAGTTCACAAACAGATTCAATCCAAAAAGATTATTCCTGCGACATATTATAATCAAAGCTTCAAAATCAAAGACAGAGAATTCTAAAATCAGCCAGGGAAAATCATGAAGTCACGTATAAGGAAAATCCCCATTACATTAATAACAGATTTTGCCATAGGTGTGGTCCCCCATTAGCCCTCTATCGACTCACACCCTCAAATATCTTATTTGATATTTGACCTTATTAGGTAAACGAGGTGAATGCTACGTTAATTAGTAGGATGTAAGCACTCAAATTTGTATAAATAATCAACACATGGAATCCCATAATGGCGTAAATATATTCATAATCTATGTACAAATGACTTAATAAAAAAAATAATAATAATAAACAGATTTCTCCACAGAATCCTTACAGGCCAGGGGAGAATGGAA